>CAUYQG010164232.1:0-43658 GCA_963574415.1 Tarsius wallacei
GTGGCACACTTATGGCTCATCATAGCCTCGACTTCCTAGACTCAGGTGATTCCTCCACCTCAGCCTCCTGAGTAGCTGGGAATAGGCTCATGACACTGTGTTCAGCTAATTTGTTTTTTTTTTTTTGAGTTGGAGTCTCACACTGTCGCCCAGACTGGGGTGCAGTGGCCGCCGCAGCCTCGACCTGCCAGGCTCCGGCAATCCTTCCACCTCAGCCTTCCAAGTAGCCGGAACTACAGGCGCATGCTACCATGCCCGGCTCATTTTTTGATTTATTGTAGAGATGATGTCTCGCCAAGTTGCCAGGGCGGGTCTCGAACCCGCGTGCTCAGGCAATCCACTCACCTCAGCCTCCCAAAGCACGGGATTACAGGCTGAGCCACCGAGTCCGGCTAATTTTTTTACCTTTTCTGTAGACAAGGTCTTGCTGTCTTATCCAGGATGGTCTTCAAACTCCTGGGCTCAAGCAGTCCTCCTGCCTCAGGCCTCCCAAAGTGCTAGGATTACAGGCATGAGTCACCACGCCCAGCCAGATAATCTCTTTGAATCAACTGTTGTCATGGCGCTGTCTTTGCATCAGTCTTCAGAAAGCTCACATTCAAATTTCCCCTCATTTTTAAGAAATGGGTAATTTAACCTCTCACATTTCTTTAGATACATTTTCCCTTTTTTCCTGTTTTGTTCAGTCACTTTTATTAAATTTCATCGTGTATATTTTTGCAAGATGACTTAAATTCCTTCTTAGTGTTATAAAATGCATTTATTCATGTGGGTCAATCAACGAAATGAATCTGAGTGGTTCTAAAGAACAATTTTTTTTCCATTTTTTAAAAAAGATGATATATAAAGCCCTGAAGATGTCACTTCCATGGGTTCTAGTAATTATGACCTCAATAGAAGTATTATTTGCTATTAAGTAATATGTCATATATAAGTACGAAAATTATGTATAAATATATAATATAGATTTGTGAGAGAATACAAAGGAAACTTTCTAATGTTAAAGACGGATTCACCCAGATCTCTCAATAGGAATATCTTCTTGTTCTAAAAATTCACTGATTAAACATAGGTGTTGCTGGAGACCATCATTCTAAGCGAGGTATCACAGAAACAGAAAACCGAACACTGAATGCTCTGACGGGTAAGTGGGAGCTAAACACTGGTACCCATCGGCACAAGGAATGAGAACAGCAGACACTGCATCCTTCTCAGCAGGGCAAGGGAAAAACAACCACCCACTGAGTGCCATGCTCACCACCTGGGGCGGCCTCCATGGAAGCTCACATCCCGCCATCGTGCAATATGCTTATGTAACAAGCCTGCCTGTGGATCCCTTGACTCTAAAGTAAAATGAAACTAAATTAAATGTCAATAAAATAAAAGCATGTTTTCATTAAGAGTGAAAGTAACGATTCACTGATTTATAAGGATTATCATTCTACTCCAACATGATTAAAATTGTATTTATGTGTAAATATTGATAGTTTCCAATGCTTGAATTTTTTTATATGGACACGAGACAATACGGGAATTAATCTTGCTTGTTAGATGGAAGGGTTTGCGCCAAATGGGTCATGATTAAGCCTCCAGTCTTAATCTGGAAGTGGCCACATCTGCAGCTTCTGACAGCAGTAGCTCACTTTACAGTATTGATGAGATCCTAAGTTGCAAAGATAACCTTACTTTGAAAAAGCAACAACCTCTTTTCTTAATAGGTCAAGCCCTACTGCTAGAAGGTTTTCCTGATGATTATCAGATCACCTGAGTGTTTCACAGGTCATATGACTAAATCTCTACTTATTTTCCTTTACATTAGGAAATTGATTACTAGGTTACCTTTTGGACTTTGCAGAAACAGAAAAGCTAATTAAGCATTCAAACTTCTCCATGTGGTTTGCTGGAAACTGATGGAATTCAGTTCCAGCAAAAACTCTTTAACTTTCTCTGATGTTATTGGCAACATGTAATCAATTTTCTTTGCCATTATTAATTATGGCTGTCATATAGCATCATTGTCTCTTCATTTGAAATATCTTGGGAATGGCTTTTTTATTCTATTCACTAGAGAGTTAAAGATGAGAGGTGGCAGCCTTTTGATGCAAAATGATTTAGGCTCAAATATCAGGGTAATTAAAAAAAATCCAGCAGGCACTATGTTCTTTCTACCTGTGCATACACTTTTTTTTCTTAGAGTATTATACTCATTGATTTCCAAGGTTTTCCTGTTTTAATAGAAACTTCATGAAGGCAGAGTCTATGCTTCCTTTTGATCTCTGTAATGTCTGGCAGTCTCCCTGGCTGTTGCAAAGATTGCCGGTGCTCTGACCACATCTGCTGGATGCTCACCTTCTACCAATGACCTCTTGCTCTCAAGCCCTATAACAGTTTGCCTCACAGATTTATCAAGCCATGGGGGAATACAGAGTGGGCAGTCTAGAAGATTCAGGGAGTTGATACCCCTGAACTGTGTCTTAGTTTGTGCTGATGCAATAAATACTCGAGACTTGGCAATTTCTAAAAAACAGAAAGGTACTTCTTATAGTTCTAGAGGCTGGGAAGTCCAAGACCAAGGAGTCAGCATTTGGTTCCTGGTGAGGGCCTTCTTGCTGGGAGAAGTAGAAGGCAGGAGGACAAAAGGTGGCCAAACCCTGAAACTTCTTTTTATAAAGGTCTTAATCACACTCACTAGAGAGAAGTCCTTATGACCTAATCCCCTCCTGAAAATGCCACCCCTTAATGTTATTGAATTGGAGATTAAATTTCGACATGAATTTTGGAGGAACACAAACATTCACATCTTAGTAAGCCCTTAGCATCTATCGGGAGTTGGTAGGCAAATGTCCCAGCCTCCTCACCCCTTAGCTGAGAGAATTTTGGCATATGTTCTATATACCTATTTTCTTCTGATGTCTACCAGTGGGATTGAGTCCCACTTGTTCACAACAGTGATCTGTTGAACCTTCCATTGGCTTCCTTTCTTTCTCTGTCTCTCTTCTCCAAACCCTAGCATTTCCTGGAATCACATCCCAAATAAACTACTTGCACTCATATCTTTATCTCTTTATTACTTCTAGGAAATGCAAAGCAAACATGGGATATACCAGGACCACAATATATATTTGTTGAATGATGAATAAATGGATGGGTGGATATGAATAAATCATGCCTTTATTTAAGTTATCTAATGGTCCCTTTTTTAAAGAAAACTTTGGATAGTAGCCAATCAGCTTCATATGCAGACTGCTTATCACTTCACTATGTACCACATTTTACATACATAAATGTATATATGAATTCATAAACATTTATATTTTGCCAATATGCATATTTAATGTATGTAAATCCTCATCTATAGATATATAACAGAAGGAAATAAGTATACAAACAATCATAATTATTTTCACTTAGCCTCTAACATATATTTGAAATTTAGATGGAGTTTTCTATTTTCATCCAAGTATTATAAACATTTCATTTTAAATGGTCATAAAACGTGTGATTTATATCTTCCCATTTACCTTGCTAGTTATTTATTAATGCATCTTTAGTGCTGTTAATGTTAATAATATTTACATGATCAGATATATTGCAGTTCTCAATTTGATGATATTAAAGGTAAATGGGAATCCTTAACCGATGTCACGGCTGGAATTGGTGATTCTAGTTCTGATGAATGGACTCTAGCATTTACATTTAGATCTTTTGATCTGAATTAGCGAGGTAGAACCATGCACTTTAATCTTTAGTAGTAGGAACGATCTCTACTGATGTAGTCAATCTTAAGAAAAGAACCACATTTTCTTATTTTCTTTAGCAGAACAAACCCCAAGTAACACTGCAAAAACAGACATGCTTTCTTTTGTATCTGTGTGTCATTTGACAACTAGGTAAGTTCTATTTGCCTGATTCCTAAACTTCCCACTGTCATTTTTCAGTCCACTCCACCTTTACTGACAGTAATATCCCATAAATAACTTTTTCCCTTTTTACTTGTACAAAGATATTCATCCTAGATCCAATTTCTTCCAAGGCCTTCTCTCATCATAGGTTAGCTAAGTCGATCAATTCACTTGAACCAAGGTATTCATAGTTAATAGTGGTTCAATCTGATAATAATAGCTGACTTCATTGCCTTAGCTGAAAGAATGAACTTCTAGAGAAATGTAAGCACTCTATCAGGCAGTGTAATTGGAGGTGATATTTTAAGTACCGGGACCTTTCCTGAAGCTTGCTTTCCTTATTTGTTTCAGCATTACCCATTATCTTGATGTTAAATTATAGAGTCAAAAAGATTTAGAGTGAGGAATGACTCAGGGATAAACCTATTCGGGAGCAGCAGATAAGAGGCACTTAAACTGCCAGAGCCCCTACGCTGCCCCCGTGCTGGTTTAGACGGGACACAAGCTTGCATTCTGTTTCAACACAGAGCACCGAGCAACTTTTTCCAACCCACCGTCACTGGCACTTGACGTGAAAAGGATTTGCTACTTTGGGTCTAATCTACTCCTTCATTTTCACAAATGAGACTCAGAGAGATGAGCAGGTTTGACCAAGGCCACACAGCTAGCTAGCTTGTTAGTCAAGTTCGTTTTCTCTACCCAGGTATGGTATGTAGCTCTATCATTTGTTCATCTCTGAATTCACAGAAGAGGACGTGACCTCAGTTGAAAATCGCTTTCATTTGTTTGTTTTCTTTTATCATGGGAAGAGTGAGAGTTCAGACCCTGAGTGAAACAGAAATCGAGACTGTATTTCTTGACACTCCAAAGCTTTTAGCCTTTCCAGAGGATGGAACCTTAGAACTCTTCATCCTAAGTGTATAGCTTTCTCCATCTACCAGTTATGTTCATTTTTCCAGATTGCATCTGCATAAATCAAGCCCTCACGTATCTATAGAGAATAAGGATAAAGCTAAATCTGAATGTATTCATGCTAAGACTTAATGCTTACTTAACCAATATAAATGGATAATTATAAAAATGTAATATTAATAGATAATTTGTATAAATTGATAATACAGATAAACATAATTTTGTTTGTCAACAAGAAATTAAGAGTTACTAGTGTGATTTAGCAAAACTATAACCCACCACTATCACTGTTAATGTCCTGTAAAAATTTGATGCTAATATAATATTTTTGAGCACTATTTCCTCTGGTTTCTGATGGTTGAAGGAATGGATTGATTTAAAATTGTTTACTACTGCAGAGATTTCTTGTGGTTATCCATTAATGATTTAAATTTCCTAGACTTTGAAATTAAGAAATTATTCTACTTGTAACTATGCAAAAAAGAGAGACTTAATTTTGCAGCTAAAGCTAATCAGGTATAGGATGAATAAATAATACTCTATTAAATAATATCCTTGATAGTTTATAGATTTAGAAAACTGCTACCTTGCTTGCATTTCATATTAAATTGTTTGCTTTTGCTGCAGCATCTTGACTTCTCTTTGTCGATGTTCAAGTCAAGTAGGTGTGACTGCAAGCCTTTGAAATTAGAGTTGATCAGGGTAAAATGTCTGGTTAATTTATCTGTATCATCACAGCCATTGTCTCCACTATTTAATGACCTGAGTACCTTTGATGAAAGTAGAAAAGTCATCATTGAAACTGAATGTAGTATCTGCTTTACTTTTCACTTCTCCGTAGTGTGTTCTCTCTCCTGTAAACCCAGCTTATGTCTCAGTGCTTTATAAAACCAAGAGCAGGAAGTGAATGTTTCTCCGTTCAGGGCTTCATGAGAATCCTAAGCAAAAGCATTTGGAAATGGTCAGAAGAAATAAAAGAGAAAATAAATAAAAGTTTTATCTGATGTTTTCTACTTTTGAGGATTTAAGCCTGCCATCTAGCAAGACAGCATGAGTCTGACAACAAAACCATGTGTTCAATTCACTGAGTCAGTGAAAGGAAATATATAGGGAATTAGCATCAGTTGAACAAAATGCCAAGATGGTAAATTAGGAAGAACACTGAACAGTGCTTAATCCAACAGTTTTCTGTCACCTCAATGTGGCTTTTTCTGAGTGTGAACAGAATGACATTTGATATTCGCATCCCCATGTGCCTTCCCCAGGAGTTTGCCAATCCCTGTGGTGGGATCCACTTTCTGCTGTGTCTAATCCATGCATCCTCAGCCTGATGACTGCTCTGCTCATATCTGTCTGAGCTTACTAAATCAACACTTTCATACGTAACTAGTAAATTTACACTTGCCAAGTTCATAGCCAGGCACATTTCTGTCTTCTAGAAGTTCCTCGTTTTTTCTTAAATTATTCCTGAGTGAATAGAGCAGTTTACAGACTGTTTTAGATTCAGAAAGCATAAGATAGCCTCCTAAGAGTACAGAAAAGCCAACATGGTACCTCAGTGTGTTAACTGCTTTACTTTAGACACCCATCCATTGTAGGCTGAATCCTTGTGATGGCCTTAGTCTCAAGATCTGAACTGATACCATTTTAATCTGCCTTTAACAATGATGCCAGAGTGGCCTTTCTCAAACAACATGACGAAACTATACACCACAGCCCAAAGTCTTCCGAACACCACTTTTCAAAATCATCTGCAGAACCCATTTTACATTTACTGTCTTTGCACATGGCTCTCAGTGGATCTATAGTCCTTCATCTCTTAGAAGTTTTGTCTCCTTCCCCTATCTAGCACCTCACATGCTATGCTTTACTTTCCTTGGTTCTTTTTCAAGTTCTCTTCACCTTTACTTCTTCATCTAGGATAAACCCATTATTCTGCCTCCAGCCCCATCTGTCTAGAAAATACTAATTCATTTCCACAATTTGTTTCAAACATCATTTGCCCTAAAAGGCTTTCTCTCCTCGACCCAGCAAAATATTATGCCAAAATATTATGCCTTCCTCAAATTATACCTAACTCAAGCTTTACTGTGTGCATGCTTCTATAAAAGTAGTTGTGACAATTTGGGGGCTTACAACAAATGTCTGTACACACAGCAAGGTCTTACATTTATCCCTATATGTCTATATTCTTGTAATGACTAGCACATACTAGACTCATTCACTCACTAATAAATCATTAGTGAGTGAATGAGTCAGTGAATAAAGGAGTGAATGAATGAATGAGTAGGGTTGGGCCTCTGGCAGAGTTATCACTTCCAAAATGGCCGTCTGTCAGTGAGAGCTGCTTTTAGTTATCTGGAGGTTCAAGGAACAGATGTCAAGCAGAGTTCCCTTCCCTGACAGGCCTACCTAATGAAAAGGTGGCATTAAGAACAGAAACAAATAATAACTACTGTGCGTTGGGTCTTTACCCTAGGCAAGCATTATTGCTCAATTATTTTCATATTCATCATGTTTAGACTTTATAACAACTCTATGAAGTAATTATAAACTATGTTCATTTCACAGATGAGAGAATTGAGCTTGGAGAGGTTAAGTAACTTTTCTAAGACCATTCTGATAATAGGCGGTGTTGCTGACGCTTGAATTTGAACTCATTTATTCAACTGCAAAAGCCTTAGTCCACATGTAATGCACTCATTTGGCAAACATTTTTTGGTGACCAAGATTAATAACATGTCTCGTCATTTGAATCTCCCCATCTCTTTCCCCATAAAGCTACAGTTTCCTTTCACATTCTATCTTCCTCCCGCCTAAGAAAGTTTACATATTGACAGACTATGCAAAATAAACTACATTATATGTGTCTGGGGGAAAAAAAAAAACTCTTCCAAGAAAATCACACACTTGACAGCTGTACTAACCAAAACTGTGAATTGCAAGAAAAGGGAAATTGCTATGGAAAATGAAGCAAAATTTTTAAAAAATTGTTTCTTGTATATATTAAGTATTTTTATGTTCACGAACATACAGATATTTGTTTATTCTGTGTCTTAATTTGATTTGAGCTGCTATGACAGAATGCTGAACACTGGGTAATTTACAAAGAACAGAAATGTAATTCTCACTGTTCTGGAGGCAGGGAAATCCAGGATCAAGACACTGGCATCTGGTGAAGACCTTCTTGCTATGCTCTCCCATGGTGGAAGACGGAAGTGCAGGAGATAGCCAAAAGCCTCTTCATAAGAACTTCAGTCTAGAGTCTATAATACTGAGTGACCTCTCACAGAAACAAAGAACTGAGTATCACATGTTCTCACTCATATGGTAGACCTTGATCATCCAACGTATTACCATAAGAAAATGACCGACAGTGGTGGGAAACTATGGGGGGAGGGAGAGGGTGATGGGATTAATGGTAGTCAATATCTGTCTGGGGATGGGGAGATACCTCTTATCAACGAGGGTGCCTGAACGAAGCATATTTGTATACCTAACCCTTAACTGTACCCCACAATATTATAATAAAAAATATTGAATATAAAAAAAAAAGAACTTCAATCCTTTTCATCAGAAAGGAGCCCTCATAGCCTAATCCTTTATTAAAGACCTCAAATTTTAATACTGTCACATTGGCACCATGTGAGTTTTGGAGGGAACCTATGCAAACCATAGCATTCTGTATATAAATATTGACAACAACCAGCAGTATTCATACTATATTACATATGTATAAAAAATGTACCTACAGACAAATATATAGACATAGGTGACATCATATACACTGCCCAGGAAAAAAAAAAGACTAGAAGGAATTATGCTAATTATTAGTGAGTATCTTGATAGGATTGCTATAAATTTTGATGCATTTTAAAAAATATTTTCTTGCAATTAGCATATATTTTTTAATTTAAATAAAACTATGTAATTTATAGTCACTAAAGAAGCCACTTTGTATTAAGTTTCTATTTGCATATGAAGTATTTAACCATTAACTGACTCTTTTATTTCAGAGTTTAAAAAATATATCCATGTATAAACTTTGATTTTTTGCATACTCTTTTCCTTGTATTAATTTATTTTACAGTCCCCACTCTTGGAAAAAAAACTCTAGAAAATTTAACATAATCTTCTGACAAGAGGGAAACCCACCTTTTAAAAACCATAATTGCAATTTTTTTCCATAAAATGATAGGAGATCTGCTGAGAGTTCATACAAAGGATTGGTTTAAGAGAGAGTGACAGGAGTGGAAAAAGAGTTAGCTGACCCCTCTTATGTGAAGAATGAGTGTCCAATCACAAGTGAAGGGATCATAGTGACTCGTAGTCTAATCTGTGTTGAAACTGATCCAAAGAGGCCAAGCTTCTCAGTATTAGGGTAAAGAGGCTGGTAAGTCCAAGATCAAGACACCAGTCTCTGGTGAGGACCCTTTGGATCCACTTGGGTTACATGAGGCAATTTGAGGAGATTCTGGAAGACAGGTCAAGTGCGAAAGTTAGAACCAACAAGTACTAGACATGAGGGTAGAGCTTCAGTCAACTAGTCTCAGGTGAAGGACTGGGCTTGCAGGAACTGGTATTGAACCAAGGAGGCAGGGACCAGGTGATGGCGAGGGTTGGAGGGGGGGTGAGAGAGAGATGGTGAGAGAAAGAGAGACACTCAAGCTGACTAATAGGGTCATCAGCGCAGACACTCAGGAACTAAAGTCACACCAGCAAGAAATTTAAAACAGAGGGTCCTAATATGCTGCCCAGTCAAGTCTTCTCTTTTGTATGATACCAAGTCTGCAAGACAGAGGTTTTTAGTTCTTTCAGCTGGACCTAGGAGGACAGTCACTAATAGTCTGATCATATCTCAGTTTCTCTATCTGTCAAATGGGAATAATAATTGCCCCTACCCAACACAAGTGTTGTGTGAAATAAATAACATGCATTAAGTGCTTAGGTATATTATAGGAAAAACTTGATTATTTTGGACGAGGTTTCCTTACAGCCTCGTGTTTATGCCAGTGGTATACAACTCAGATAGCATGTTAAGAACAGTCTGTGGAGATTTTTGGAGCTACAAATTCCTGGGCTCCACTACAGCGCTATCAAATCAGAATTTCTCAGGCTGAAGTTTGAGGATCTCTGTTTTTCAGTGGTGACTTATTCTCTAAAAAATGACTCAAAACAATGACAACATGTGATAGTGCTGTGGCTTTATTTACTAAAAATTAGTTATGATTACTCAAAATACTATAGTATACAGTGTATACAATTAAAATAGATAAATGCGCAGCTTTAGAAGTAACTACCAAAACTAACTGATGGTCAATTTTAGGTGTCAACCCAACTAGGTCACAGGATTCCCAAATAGCCAGTTAAGCATTATTTTGCCTCTGGAGAAGGTTAGCCTTTGAATTGGTGGGATGAGGAAGGAAGATGGTCGCCAGTGTGGGTGGACATCATCCAATCATGGAGGACCTGAGTAGAACCAAAGGTGGAAGGAGGTTGAATCATTCCCTGCCTGACTGGTTAGGCCGGGTTGTCTATCATCCGTCCTTGGTGCTCCTAGCTGTCTGTTCTTCAAACCTGGACTGGAATCTACAGTACACCATCACCTTTCTACTTTCAAGGCTGTAAACTAAGCCACAGTTTTCCTGGGTCTCCAGCTGTATCTCTTGCAACGTCAGATTGTGGGACTTCTCACCCTCCATAACTGTGTGAGTCAATGCCTTATAATCAATCTCTCTCTCGCTCTCGCTCGCTCTCTCTCTCTCCACACACACACACACACACACACTTCCGCTTAGCTGGGGGGCCCTGACTCATACAACCCTTATCTCTGAAGACAAAAAAGGCAGTATGCAATAATCACCGAGTTTAATTGTAACATGTTAAATGCACACTACTTGGTACCTATATTCTCTCTAGAGAAAAGTATCATGTTAATGCTACTGTTTTATGGTTCCGATGTACAGAAGTTCCTGTATCCCTTCTGACAACCTCCTACATCCTTTCCACATGCTTGTAAATAAATAAATAAGCGAGCAATATCTCAGAATGGATTGGAAAAGTGAATACTTATCCTGGTTCCCAAATCTCTTTATAAAAAAGAGTTCACTTTTTAAATTGTTGACATGTTGAATTTCAAACATGTCATCAGGTTTAATCTTCTGTGCTCCCTTGGTTCTCTGATGAAGCCATATCAGTGTAAAGATGCTATGGCAAGAAGCAACAGGCTTTAGTGAAGCAATGGCCATTCTTCAGAACTCTCTTCACTTACTGTAGTCGTCACTGGATTCCCTGGAGAAAATCCACTTTCAGCTAATTCACTCAAGTTCAAAGACTCTCTTTTCTTGATTTGAGACAATATACTTTCAGGCAGTCCACCTCGTGGCACAGAATATGATTCATACTTGCTAGATGGTGCAATTTATCTCCCATAACAATTCTTTATTTTCTAGTGTTTTTGATTGGAAACATTTTTCTTTCTAGTGTGGGAAGGAAAAGACCAACACTTTTTGGCTCATTTTCATGCCACTGTTTCTTGTTGTAGTTTTTATGTCAAATGCCACAGAAATTCGTAATTCTAAAAAATGAAGGAATGGAAATATCACTGAGAACTTCACATCTCAACAGGAAATGTCTGCCAAACCCGTGGGATTGTAAAATATGGAATGCAGCATTTACAGTTAGTGAGCTAGAAGAAATAGCTATATGGAAAAAAGAAAAAGAATTCAACTATCAAAATACTACCTGCAGAAGAATACTACCATTAGTCTCTGAAGCAGGGCGATGGCAATCAACAAGGTAATGATAGTGAACAAGTCATATAACATCCCTTGTTTTTCAAGTGGTCTTCGATAGCAAGAGGCACACTAGGTGAATTTTAGTCCATGTGAAAGGAGAGAGTGATGGCACTCTATAAAGGACGTCATCTGTAGGGAGACAGAAGGTTTTCACAGATGCATCTGCAGAAATCCATCACGGGAGTGGAGGCTACTGTATTGGCCCAGATGCATTGTCCATAGAGCTGGACCCATTTGTCTCCAACTTGAATAATACATGCACACCTTTTAAAGGAAAAAAGGAAAGATTCTCACAGACCTCCCTCTCCTTTCAAGATGCAACTATTTTCATCTCGTGATTTTTATATGTTGGGGGGTGCCAAAAAATGTATACACATTTTAGGCGATGTTATCTATGTATTGCTTTTCCAAGTTGAATTGAATTACGTGTATGTGTAATATGGTGTTTGCTCAAAAGATGGCGTTGTGTAATATGGTGTTTGCTCAAAAGATGGCATTCATCAAAGGAATGCTAGTATCACCATGCAACAGGCAGGGCAGGCAGTCAAAGAAAATGGCAGAATCATGGTGGTCCTTCAAGGAGTGCAAAACCATTTTGAAGTAGTATTTGAAATTCAAGAACGTTGGGGGAGTACAATGACAATGGAGGCATGTGTATGTAGCAGCACCTCTAACACACCTGACAACTGCATGCATGCGTGATAAGTTCGAGATGCACTATGTGGGACGTGCACAAGGGAAGACCTGGGAGAACTCATACAGCAACAAGTCCTGAAATAGTTTGCTGTGATAAGAAGTGTCTGGGTCAGGTGCGGAGGCTCACACTTATCATCCCAGCACTTTGGGAGGCTGAGGTGAGAGGATTGCCTGAGCTCTCGGGTTCGAGACCAGCCTGGGCAACTTGGTGAGACTTTGTCTCTACAATAAATCAAAAAATAATCCGTGTGTGGTAGTGCACACCCGTAGTTCCAGCTACTTGGAAGGCTGAGGCCGAAGGATCGCCTGAGCCCCGCAGGTTGAGGCTGCAGTGACTTTGAGCATGACCCTACACTCCAGCCTGGGCAACAGAGTGAGATTCCAACTCAAAAAAAAAAAAAAAGGGTCTGGATGCTGATGGTCACCACTGTGAGTATCTCTTGTAATTGCAGAAGTCAGATGTGACTTGCATCCATCTTTTGTTATCAGTGTATATTGAGTATTACAATCTTAATACAGTTTTTCCTATCTTAAAATGTGAATGCTTTTTTTTGGCACCCTCTGTTATTATTTATAATATATTATACACTATATATTATACTGAATTGTAAACAAATAAATTCTTGATGCTGCCAGCTTGCATACAACTGAAGTCAAAACTGATTTGCATCATAAATTCAAATAAAACTTTAAAGCCATGCAATTCAATTGATCAAGTTAATTTAGTTTGATAGATATTAGTGCTTTCTCAAAATGCGATTACTCCCTTCAGTGTGGAATGACCCATCTCCTCTATGGCTAGGCATAATTTGCGATTCTGATAAGAGCTATAAAAGGATTCCATTTTTCTGCCACTCGTACTCTCATAAGATTTTTATTTCAGCAATGCTGTTGCATGACTTTCACATTGTTTGACTGTGACCATAGCACCAACCCAAATATGGGCCCTGGAATTGCAGAATAGACCTCAGTTTTAATTTGTAGATCATTCAGATGATTCATAACTTTATGTTAGTTTCCAGATCATCAAAATTCAAGTAAGCCATTTAAGAATTAAGTATCGAAAAAAGATTCCCATCGAAGCTGGACTGGATAAAAAAAAAATGTGGTCCATATACACAATGGAATATTACACAGCCATAAAGAAGGACAAATATATGGACTTTGCAGCAACCTGGATCGATTTGGAGTTGATCACACTCAGTGATTTATCACAGAAACCAAGAACAGAGTTCCATATGTTCTCATTCATAAGAGGACCTTGAACAATTTTAATGCTTTAAGAAAGCGGTTGGCAGTAATGGGAAACTGTCGGTGGTGGTGGGGGGGGATTGGCAGTTGAGGGAAACTGCTAGGGGAGGGAGGGGCATACCTCATCAACAGGGGTACCTGCATGATCAGTGTTTGTATACCTACCCCTGAATTGTACCCCACATCTTTATAATAAAAATTAAAAAGAAAAAAGATTCCATATCCATTTTGAGAAAAATGGGGTAGACTGAGAACACGAGTTTATCAAAATTGTCAGATAGTGAATATCATCACTAGGGCCCCCTGAGCAGCATGGGAAACTTGGGTAGCATGCAAACAAATATCTTCTTTGTAGCCCTATCATTTCATTCTTATTTATTTGCTTGCTTTAAATTTAGAATTCAAATTTGTCGAATATTCACTAGGTTCCAGGCAAAATGTAGGTCTTGGTGAGCCAACGGTAATTAGATATGGCCCTTGCCCTCAAGCCACTCCGAGTTTATCGGGAGACACAAACACATATTTTTTTTTAAATGGCCCCCGTGCTAGTAATAAGTCCTGTTGCAGTCATCACAGCGGGTATGTACAAAGTGATGTGGGCAAACGTAGAAAAGAATATGACTTTTCCTCAATCTTATAGCTGGTGGGAATATTGAAGTTCAGTTAAAAAGAAAAACTCCAAAACCCTTTCTAAGTGTAAAGATGGGTTAAGGCCTTTCTTCCTCTCCCTTCCTCTCTGTCCCAGTTGTTAGCGTTTCCTGTTGTCCGTGTTTAATCTTCTCATCTCTGCCTAGGCCTCATTTGGCCAGTGGCAGCCGAGAAGTTGTTGCCTTTCCAGGAGGGTTCTCTACACTCCACAGCGCACCTCCCTGGTTCTAGATGAACTCTTAAATGAAAATATTGTACATTGACAGTACCGTGGGAGGTTGGGGACTGGTTTAGCACTGGACTCTTGGCTTCAACTACAGAGATTCAGATTTCAACTCTTACCATCTAAGTAACCTTGGTCTAATTGCTTCTCTCTATTTTGGTTTCTTCACCTTTCAAACGGGAATAAAAATAACTTTGCTTAATTCGTATGGTAACTAGAAGGATAAGACGAAATCATGAATATGAAATATTCATTTGCCAGTGTCTGGCAAATGGCAAGTGCTCAAAAAGTGTCTACTAAGTTAGAATTACTTCCAGCCCGCAGCCACACAAGGGATACAAGGAAGCGTCCTGGGAAAAGAGCACAGACCTTCATCTCAGTCTTCCTTGTTCAGTTCTAAAGGGAATCTTGCCAAGTCTGGCACTTTTCTTTCCTAACAGGACTACACTTTTCCACAGATACCACATTTTAATTTTTATTCTTTCATGAAAAGACCCGATGTGGTATGATGGAAAGGGAGCAGGATATTAAATCTCAAGAAACTTGGCCTCTACAGAGCCCAATTTATCCACAAACTCGTTCTGTTCCTTGAAGTAAATCATTCTGCTTCCCAAGGCGGAAGCTTACTCATTTGTAAAAGGAAGTATATAGTCACCAGATGATTTAAAATGTGACCTCGTATTTATTCTGAGGTTTCCAAGAAGTGTACAATTTTTGATCATTGATTTCATCTTCTTTTGGGTCCACAATTTATGGGCAGAAGAACCCTGCTGACTTGGTATTTTTGCCAGAGAGTTCTTTCTGCAGTTTGTAGCTGAACTGATACTTTGCAAAACATATATGCTCCTATTGTTCTTTTAGTAGCGATAGTTGGCAAAATTAAATGTGTCAGTTTCTATTTTGGTGCTCTAAGTCTTAGCGTGGTATAAATAGAACTTATAGGAAAATGATTCAGAGTGGGAGTAATCATATGCTATTTTGTTGTCTTTTAGTGTTTAAACCTTCTGTCTGCTGATGACTAACAGTATGACAATAGACATGTTATTTTACCTTTCTGAGAATACACAGCACACAGACTGACATATAGTACCTGGTCAGTGAACTGACATTTCTTTGCCTTTTTTTTTTTTTTTTTTGCCGGCACTCTCATGGAAGGTTATATATCTATAGATATACCTATTTCTGTCTCTGTATCTACCTCTCTGTATATCTACTTATATCTCTCTGTGTATTTTATTCTTTCATATCTTCCTATAAGTATTGTCACTAGTTACTTTGTGAGGATTTTTGGTGATTTTCATCTTTCAAATGCATGATGAAAACTACTAGAAAAGACTGTAGCTTATTGATTTTCATAAACATTTTAGTTCAAATAGAACCTTATTATTTATGAGCATTAGGATGCCACAAAATCTCATTTTCTCCAGGTTTCTATTAACGTCAAGCTAATGTACCTCAGAAACCATATCATTAAAAGCTATTTGGGAAGCCCATTTCTAATAGGTTCCCTGTATTGTACTGTAGGCTCGAGGATTTGTATTCAATAAAATGTTGCTTGACTTCACATTTACCATTTTACTTATTTCTAAAAATCTCTAATACAACCGTGAACATGTTGTTTCTGAAAATGTCTTAAGGAGTAACATTTAATACTAGAAATTTGAGATAAGGGGTACTTGCCGGATTCTCAGTTCCTTGACCTAGCATCCTAAACATTCTACAACAAAGCTCTAGTCTGTTTATTCTTATAGCAGGAGCCTCCACACCCTGCCAGTGTGAACACCTGGCTTCTTGCCTTGCACAGACCCCAGTCAGGACACGCCCACCCTTGCTGGCATCAGCACTCCTTGTACGCCATCAGTCTATTGGTCTTCCTCCTATGTTTCAAGGTCCACTGTAAGTGCAGAATGGATCTTACTTCTAAGGTAGTATTCATGCTCTGTAGACACACAAGGGATTATTTCCACTTCCACTCAATCAGGTTTATCACTTAAATTAACTCGTCAGTCTGTTTGACCACTTGTCACTCGCCTACACTTTCCCTACAAGTCCCAATCTCTCTGGAAAAATGCATTTATCCTTATTTCTTAGTTCTTACAGCAAGACTCAGAGACAAGCTGGAGAATATTGCTTAATGCACTTGACTGCTGTCATTACAGCATTATGGTAATTGATTATAACCCATTCTTCAAGTACATGAAGAGATTATTGACATTATTCATACCTGCTCTCTCCTTTCCCATGGAACACATGCCTATTACAAATCTTCAGACTTTTTTTTTTTTTGAGTTGCAGTATCACTCCATCACCCAGGCTAGAGTGCAGTGGCATGCTCACGGCCACCCCAGCGTCATCCTGCTGGGCTCTGGCGATCCTTCTGCCTCAGACATCCGAGTTGGAACTACAGGCATGTGCTACCATGCCCGGCTAATTTTTGATTTATTGTAGAGGCAAGGTTTCACCAAATTGCCTGGGCTGGTCTCGAACCCGTGGACTCAGGCAATCCACTCGCCTCGGCCTCCCAAAGTGCTGGGATGTCAGGCTGAGTCACTGAGCCCAGGCTTCAGGTCTTTTATCAGACACTCTACTCAACTTTCACAGAGTTTGTGTTTGTAGATCTATTTGTATACATGTGTACCCATCATTGTAATAATAGCTTAACACTGTGCATACAATTTTATAGTTTGCTGTTTCACTTAAAAATTTATCATGAACATTCCCATGGCAACTGGAACAGCCACATGGATATTTTTATTGATTATTTAATGTTCTGTTGTTTAAGAATGCCATACTTTATTTAAATAGTCTTCCAACTTTGAACAAGATTTTTTTAAAAATTTTCTTTTCTTTTTTTATTTATTACAAATATCACTGTGAGAAACATCCCTGTAGAAGTGTGCATAACTCTCATTATGTCTTTTGTATAAGACATTAGAATGGAAATTGCTGGCTTATATAGTATGCAAATGTTAAACATTTTGGTAAAGAGTGCCAAATTTTTTCCAGAAAGTTTTTGCCTAAATGTAACCTCAATATTTTCCTATTTTTTTCATTCTATCACTTAATACTGTATATAATACTTTTATTTTCACTTTTTAATTTTATAGTTAAAAAAGCATTTCCTTTATTTAGGGTATATTTATTTGCTCGCTAAAGGGTTGAATAATTTTTCATATACCTCAAAATATGGCATTTCCTCTCTTGTCAATAGAGCATTCATGTTATTTGCCCTCATGGCTACATGGCAGGTCTCTGCTTTCCAGACAGAAACTTCAAATGTGGTCTATCCAAATAAAAATAGAAGCCTTGAAATCCTTTACTTCCTTGGTCATTTTCAGAGGGACAGCAAGAAGGTGGTTAAACACTCGACACTTAAAGCAATTTCCAGTTAACCTCACAAATTTAGTAATTTTTCTTCCAATGAATTAGAGAAAAATCTTCTTTTATCCCAAATGCTTCCTTCTTTCAACACCAAATTGGTGAAGTATTTGAAATAATCATTCTCTGTGCCTTAAATGATGATCCATGCACTTCAGGTTTTTGTGTTTTCTTAAAGTATTTGGCTTCTTTTTTTTTTTTTTTGAGTTGGAGTCTCACTCTCGCCCAGACTGGAGTGCAGTGGCCGCTCCTGGCCACCACAGCCTTGACCTGCTGGGCTCTGGTGATCCTTCCGCCTCAGCCTTCCAAGTAGCTGGAACTACAGGCGCGTGCTACCACACCCGGCTAATTTTTGATTGATTGTAGAGATGAGGTCTCGCCAAGTTGCCCAGGTGGGTCTCGAACCCGCAGGCTCAGGCAATCCACTCACCTCAGCCTCCCCAAGCGAGGGATTACAGGCTGAGCCACCGAGCCTGGCTGTATTTGGCTTCTTGGCCTAATTCCTTCCAGAACAATTGAGTCAACCTGAATGGTCCCTTCCTCTAATACTAGTGTTTTCTGGGGACTGTTCCAAATACATACTTTTGACCATGATTTAAAGTTGCAAGTCAGATCAGAAGAGCAGATTCAAAAATCTACCCTGAATTAACTCCCAGACTAGATAGGAAATAATTGTACTTTAGTTGGGTTTCGTGGACATCCTTTCCCCAACATATAACGATATCTCCACCATTACTACCACATTCTCCCAATACCCACCTTATATATTTTCATAGCCTATGTGTTCCCAGTAGTTTTGAACTTCAGGAGAAACATTTTTAGGGTTTTCAGTGGTCATTGGTTAACATTCGTATGGTCTTTGTCCAAACCCACATGAACTTGTAAATAAGGGCAGCTCCACAGCCTCTGGGTTATTGTGGGAAAGAGGTAAGATTCCTCTTCCTATCAGGGCCATAATGACTCTAAGCCACTCTGTCAAAGTCTTGACATTTAGGGGTATTTAGATAAAATCGAGGTTCCTAGTGCTCACAACCCTCTTCTTCTCCAAACACACATTTTCTTCCTCTCAGGAATAATCCTGCATGATTTCCCACATATGGATTCATAAAAATCACATACTGGCCTTTATTTCTTGGGAGATGGGATGAAGACACAGGCAAATTTTTGTTCTCTCATTTCTCATGTTCTCGTAGACAGAAGAAACCAGCTGGCTCTTTCAGTGTTCTGTCTGGAAAACTCTTTAGCTAGATCTTGACTTCATTAGGAAGATTTTCTACATGTACATGACTGTCAGTGATGGTATTATCAACTTTTTTTCTCAATTTCTTCCCTCTTCCAATAATGTTTTCCTTACCTTTATTTGTGCCCCAGCCAACACCCTCCTCTTTGTCTAATTATCTTAGGCTCCACTAACACTATCCTCAAGGTCTCTTGAGCTTCAGGGTGCCATCAGTTCCAAACCCAATGCCGTATGTTTTCGTTTTTTATTATGGAAACATCATCCTTCCAGGTATCCAAATCTGGTCCAGTTATCTATTGCTGTGTAACAAAGCACTGCAAAATGTAGTAGTATAAAACAACAGTAATCACTTACTTTGCCAATAAATCTGTCACTTAGATATGACTCAGCAAGGACAGCATCAACGGGTGTTGCTTGATGGAAGATGAAAGTTTCATTTCTCTTGACTCACTCATATAACTGACAAGTTGATGCTGTCTTTTACTTTCTCTACAAAAGGAGGCCTGGGCTTCCTCACAGCATGGTAGCTTAGTTCCAAGGGTGAACATCTCAAGAGATGGGAAGTAGAAGTTTCCAGCTTTTTAAGGTTAAGCCTGGAGAGTGACATTTAGGTCGCCTCAGCTATATCTTGTCAATCAGCACACACATGCAAGAAAGGAAGGACATAACTCCTGCCTCTTAATGGGAGGAGCAAAGAATTGTGAGACCGCATTTTAAGACTCCACAGAAATCAATACTCATCATATTTTTTTTCTTGTTAGCCCATCCTGTTCCACATACAATGACAGGTATAGCAGAGTGGGGATGGATAGAAACATCACTTCCTACTGACTACTTCACAATAAAAGGTTGCTCGGTAGAGGGATGTCTTCTCCATTTTATCCTAGGCAAAACACAAATGGCTCTAATCTCCAGGGGACAGGAAATAGAAGAGGAACAAAATGTCTCCTCAATATTTTTTAAGCAGTAATTAATTTTCACTATATTCGTAGAGTATTTATCAGCATTATTCTCTGACAAGTTAGAGTTCTTTAGGTCTCTATATTTTAAAATTGACTTCTGGTAATAGATTGTCAAATTGTGCTTTTTTCTATTTTTTCTAAAAAATTTAAAATTCAGGAAGCACAGTTTAAAATTTTTTGAAACATCTTTTTTTCAGTAATAAGCCTTAAAATTTTTTGGACTGTATTTTTTTAAATTTGACACATATTAACCTCCAGTTCTCAATTTAGTCCTCATTTCATAGCTGAAATTTTGCATTTTAACTTTCCACTGTTTGCACCACTTCAAATTCTCCACTTTCAAAACTAATTTCCAACTTACATCTATTATCATTAAAGATTTGTAATCTTTAGTCACTTACAGAAGCATTTTCCAAAACAGATTCCTTATGAAAAGTCCAACGTGGCATTGGTAGATATAGCATGATGAATACTGACTCCTTGATGCAAGAATTTTGAAACATGGTAGATAATATTTGTTGATTAAAAAACTGTCAAATTCTTTTCATTAGTTTTTTTTATATTGGATTTATAATGAATTAAAATTTTTTGAACAGTAAAGATGTTAACTGATGCCAGGTAATGGGTTCTACCATCTCAAAAACAAATAAAATAAAGAATACTTTTATTTTTTTAAAAATAGTTCCCCAATAGCAACACAACTGAAATAAAGGAGATTGATTTCCTTTCATGGGTTTTCATACATGGCATTCAGAAAAAGTCAGAAAACAAACTAATGAGAGTCAAAGACTCTATGTATGAGAGCAGTATTTTTAGAAGGAGGAATTTCGTCCAAGGATCACATCTTTTAGAGTACCATCATAATCAGAAAATAGATCAATAGCATGAGAGTATTGTTCCATATAAAATGGGATATATACTCTAGAATAAAACTAGGTAAAGAATATTTGACAGGGCAACCCCCTTGGGTCCACTCCCACTGTGGGAGCTTTTCTGTCTTCTTAATAAATCCTGCTTTCTAAAAAAAAGAATAGTTGACAAAATCCTCAGAGGAAAAATTAGTATGCAGGTCATCTGATGGAAGAGAGAGAAAAATAATAGTGGCAGACCAAAAAAGTTCCTTGAGTAAGGCAAAAAATATTGATCTGCAGAATGAAAAAAAAGAAAACCTAGTGGTCCAGAAAAAATAAAATAATAATGCAAAATGATTTATAATGAGGTTATTTAATCTCAAGGTTAAAGAAAACATTTCTAGTCATGCAGAAAGACAAAAAAGAGAAAAAAGATAACATCTGGCAGCCATGAAAGTTGCCTTCATGAAAACATTTTCCACTCAACTGTGAGGAGTACAGTTAGCTGACAACCTACAGCTGCTCTGTCTTCAAGATCTGTCACGGTATTTGGCACAAAATCACACCTTTTCCAGTGTGGTCACCTCAGAAGTCTACCAAACACAATGGGAATACTCACATCCGGCCATTTTCTTCCAGTATAGGACTCCTCTATGGGCAATCTTTGAACCAGAGCTGCTCTTTGGGCTGGATGGCATGGTCTAAGAACCATACCTCATTATGAGGCCCATCCTACCCATTCCTCCTTCCTTCCTTCTCTTCCTTCTCATGTGTAAGGCCTGTGTCTTGGTCTGAAATTTTTCCTTGCCTAAATCTGTTCACCATCTCTCCTTTCTCTTTTATAGACATTACCCCCAACAAATGTCTAGCACTTCTAAGTCTGTCTGGGAGCGTTTATCTTGGAGAACTCATATGACACACAAGCCTTTATATTTCTGTCAAGCAAAATTAAGTGATAAAAGATAATCATGAAATGCCTACACATTACTGAGTGAAAAAAAAAAAATGTGGTCCAGGCATGGTGACTCATACTTGTAGTCCCAACTACTTGGAAGATTGAGACAGGAGGATCACTTAAGCCCAGGAAGTCAAGGCTGCAGTAAGCCAGAGTCATGCCACTGCCCTTCAGCCTGGGCAACAGAGTAAAGTCCAACTCAAAAAAAAAAAGTGGAACTTAAGAATAAAATACCTAGCCAAGTATAAATGCCATATATCCAAGAACTCAAAGAGCCATGATAATTTTTGAAAAAAAACTAAAAAAACAATACCACTTGATAATGAAATACAACCAAAAGATGAATACAGAAAGGAAAGTATCAATAGGGTAATTGATGCCAGAGACATTGCAGCAATGACTCCATGTGTCAATAAAATAGATATAACGAACACACGTTTTCAAACATAAAATAATTTGAAGGATTCAGCAATGAGCCTTTTTTTTTAAATGGCAAAATCCAGTCAACTCGTTTATTAAAAGTCAAAAGCAATAAGTTGATATCAATCTGGAAATCAAGGTACTAGCTTCCCTGGAATAGAGATTGAACCAAAGGGGTAGGGAGCTATTTGGAGTGCTGATAATGCTGTGTTTTCAATCTGAGTTTGGATGCATAGGTGCTGTTTTTGTTATTGTGGCTGTTTATGCTTTTTTGTTTTTGTTTTTTTTTTGAGTCAGCATCTCATTCTGTTGCTCAGACAGGACTGCAGTAGCATGATCACGGCTCACCACAACCTCAACCTCTTAGGCTCACATGATCCCTCCATCTTAGCCTTTTGACTAAGATGGAAGGACAACAGGCATGTGCCACCATGCCTAGCTGTTTTTAACTTTTTTGTAGAGATGAGGACTCGCTATGTTGCCCAGGCTGGTCTCGAACTCCTGGACTCAAGCAATCCTCCCACATCAGCCTTCCAAATTGCTGGGATTACAGTGTGAGCCACTGTACCTGGCCTGCTATCTCATTTATAAAAGTGTATTAAACATCATTTAGGATGTATATACTTTTCTGTATATGTATTATACCTTAATATAAAATTTGATTAGATGCTATATTAATATGAAACTAACCCTAAACAACTGTGGGGATTATAGTTACAGATCACAATCCAAATATTAGTAAGCTTTGAAAAAATAAAATAATAAAACAAGTGACATGAGTAACAAAAGTGGGAATTAGGAAAAGGGTGAGTAGTTAGGCATGGAGGAATGCCCTCATCTTCCTTATTTTTCATGGTAGATTGTCAACTGATATAACGGATGCTAATAAAATTTATAGTTAAAATCACAAAACCTTCCAACCTCTTAATAGTTTTCAAAATGTTTTGCCTCATAAATGGATCTTTTAATAATATCCTCTTTGGAAAAGAAATATTTCTTCAGCAATTCTATTTTTTTCTACTTTGATTTATTTTACTTCTGTTAAAGCAGGTTAAATAAATTGAGCTTATTTTATTCAAACTGCACTTTTATTAAATTATTTATAACTATCTTGTTATGTAGCTAACAATAACATACCCTTTTATTTGTGTCACTATGTAGTTTGATGTCTAAGTTGATTTGCGAAACTATGCTTTCTGAGAGTTTTAGATGTTGGATAGTTTCCTCTTTTTAAAAGAATTATGTTTCATTTTCATAAAGAATAGTGAAGTCTTAAGATTAAGTGACTTAGGCACAATTTAACAACTTGTTTTAGGGAGATTTTCTAATTTTTTATTACATGTGATAAATTGGATAGTTTGACACCACTACCTCACGCCTCCTGATATCTACACCCCTTGTCACTTGACTTCACATTGTCCTTCCAATTGAATGCTGGGAAGCGATGACCCGCCTGCCCCTAGATAGTGGGTTCAACTAAGTGACATGCTTTTGAGCAATAGAGTGTTCACGAGTGTGGCCCAGTAGACACAAGATATGAGCTCGTGCTTTTTCCTTGCTCTGACCAGAGCTGCTGAGCCCCCAGCTGACTTCAGGCCAGTAACTAATACAGACCTGGGTTTTGTACCGCTATAGTTTTTGCTGCTATTGTTATGCATCATCATTGTGGCAATAAAGAACAGATACAGCATGCTATTATATGTTGTGTAGTTGTCAACCACATACAAACATTTGATTTTTTGGGGGGGGAGGAGTAAGTCATACAAGAGTTCTCTAATACTCCAGATTAAGAAATGTTGGCCTGTTGGCTGAAGTCCAAAATCCTTGGCAAATTAGGCTAATCTTTTGAAACCCATGTCCAATTTTTCCAGCTTTTGGGGTAATACCCCAAAAGTTCCTTGAATAAAGAAAAAAATATTTATCTGCAGATTGAAAAACAAAAGAAAACAAAAAAAAAAACAAAGAGGTCCAGAAAAAACAACTCTGCTTGTCCTTTCCTTTGTATGTTCCCAATATGGCAGATTCCGTACTTCAAATATTTCCTCCACTCTTGTATCTGCATTATCTACTTGTTCATCAAAAAGCTCAAACTTAAACTCATTCGGTGGTATTTGTCCTTTCTCCTCCCATTCCTGACATTCAGCCATTTTTTTTTTCTCTGAATGTGAAAGCACATTTTGGAACATTTATAATTATTCTTTAAAAGTGTTTTTGTTTGCTTGTTTTAATGTGAATAATTTTATCACTAAACTGTAAGTCCTTTGAATATTAGGACTCTAGGGTCATCTTTTTATCCTCAGATGCTAGAATAGAATGAATCTTTGAAAATTCATAGATATAAGAGTGAATGAATGGGTAAATGAGTGAAACCATATTGAACACTTTTTTCAGCTTCATTAACATGTTGTTAATTTCAGAAACAAATGGAGACAGGCATTATGATTAAATATACAAAAAATTGTCTCTAAAATTAAAGAAAATATGTTTACTATTTCTTAATTTATCCTTCTATTTAAATCTTTAAAATATGTAGTAACTTGCCCTTAAAATCAGATAAAATTATATTTGGAGAAAAAGGCAAATAATTAAGAGCTCTTATTTTATGCTTCTCTAGCCAGGTTGTAATCAAAGAGCAAAGAATTCTATTACATACTTTAATTAATATTTTATGCACCATCACATTTTCTCTATAAGTTTCTTATGCCTGACTTCTAACAAAACAATACTGATGACAAATTTCCTTCACAATCTACAATTAGGGTTTTTTTTTAAAGCTAAGAATAAGGTTGCTTATAACCAACATAATTCTAAAATGCTTCTTGTTTTCTTATAATTCAATTTAATAATCCTTAATAAATAAGAAGAGATGCTAACCTAGTAGTCTTTGAACTTGAAATCTGTTCTTGCTTCATGGTGAATACAACTTATTTCATGAGTAGAGAACTACAGTTTAATAGAAAACAAAACATGGAGTACTTAAATATTCTTACTTTTTAAATGTATTTTTAAAATGTTTCTCTCATGAGTGTGCATGCCCTTGGTAAAAAATATTTTGAAGTGACAATAATAAGCATTATAGTTTCTTACATGAAATTAAAATACATTGTTCGAATATTTGAAACAGTGCTTTATGAAGGAAGGCAGAAAAGTAAAAATCAAAATGATTTTTAATTTAGGAGTAGAAGTTACACAAGGGACTTATAAATAAATAATTTGATAAAACATTGTCCAGGTTCCTACTTTTATGTTTACTCTGAACATGTTTTCCTGTGGAGACTTTGGGACTGTGCCAAGTTAGACAATTGATAAAACAACAAATGAGTCAATGATTTAAAGGAATTTTTCAGAAGAAACAATAATTAAGAAGTAATTAAAATGTTCTTCCTAACTTTCCCTTCCATTGTATAAACTTTGCTTGACCTGAACCTTTCAATAATTAGGTTTGTCTTCAAATAAATTTATATTATCAGTCAAAATACATTCTATTAGACAAAATAGTAAATATGTATGTAATACATATATATGTATATATGTACTTAATATTAAATTTGACCTTTCAATCAAGGTGCCAAGATACAACAGAAGGTGCAAATATAAAAATGAGATGTCAGACCAAACTATAAAGTTATCAAGCTAGATATAGTTTGACTACTCTTACACTCCTTACCCAGTATTCCTAAACCAGACATAAAAACAAAAGTTTCACAAGAATGACCAAAAACAGAAAAATATTTTGTGAGAAACACTTTTGGAAGAGTGGCTGGAATAATAAGAATCCCGTCTTCTTCCTAAAGTTAAGTCTGTGTTTCTTTTCTTTAGATGTAATGAATAGAGTTTCAATTCTTGGAGAATTTCCAGTTGGTGCTGTGTTTATAACTCAAAGTAATAAGAAAAGATTTTATTTTCCAAAAAATCAACCCGTAAACCAAGGGACCTGCTGGAGACCAAGATTTCATCCTGAATTAAGAGAAAAATGGGATGCTGGGTGCAGTGGCTCATACCTGTAATCCCAGTACTTTGGGAGGCTAAGGCGAGAGAGAGGATTGCCTGAGCTCAGGGATTTGAGACCAGCCTGGGCAATTTGGCGAGACCTCGTGTCTACAATACATTTTAAAAAATTATCTGGGCCTGGTGGCACGTGCTTGTGGTTCCAGCTACTTTGAAGGCTGAGGCAGAAGGATTGCATAAGCACAGCAGGTCGAGACTGTGGTAAGGTGCCATGAGTGTGCCACTGCCCTTCAGCCTGGGTGACAGAGTGAGACTCTGACTCAAAAAAAAAAAAGTATTTCCCCTGAAGTTTAAAAGAATTTCTATAGACAAAATCAAAGTTGTACTTCAATTATACATTTGTATTTAATGTATCATGTTTGCTTAAAACTTTTCCAATATTTTGTCTTTAGTAACCTCTCAATTTATTCAATATTTTAATCAATAAATAGGATATCATTAAATCTTACACATTCAACTTATACAGGCATCTTGTATTCCCACTTTTGACAGGTTTACTAATTTTAACTTTAAGTGACATTCAAAAATAATTATTTCACTACATCTAAAACACCTTAGTAATTTTAGGAATAGATGAGTTGTAAAAATAAAGATAGATCTATCTATCTATCTATCTATCTATCTATCTATCTATCTATATATCAATTCCTGGGGGCCTAAGAGTAAATCAGACCCTAATTTGAGAGTGCATACTTTTTCTTTAAATCAAAATATTGAAGAAGTCATTCAGGATCCAGAAGATAAACCCAGCAGTAATCTTAATATTAAAAATTATTAACCATCAGAGATTGACTAGCAAGGAATAAATAGCACTGTAAAGAGTCTAGCAGCAGCAGATTACAGAGGCCAATGAAAGCAGCAGGCTCTGGAATCAGCCTCTGCACCCCCCTCCTAAGGCCCAGACTTCACTGGAGAGGGCGCAGCCCGGACTGTCTGGGTGGCATTTGCCAAGGCTGCAGAGTGCTCAAGGGGTTGCCAGCGGAAGCCATCCCCAAGCAGGTGTCATGCCACAGCAGTCTTCCATGAAGTCACCTGAGGGGACTCCAAAGTACTTTCTGGATGCCTGGAGCTGGTCCCGCAAAAGTTGTGGATGTGACTGGGGCCAGACTTTGTAGAAATCAGCTGTGCTGCAGAAGTCAGCCTCAAGGAAAATACCAGAGTCCAGAAGCTAAGTCTTTTCATTCTTCAGTTTCCCCTCAGTAGCATGTACTGACAAAGCTTAACATTGTGCCACCTGGAAAAGAAGAAATGTTCACAGGGTCCAGCTCCATTGTCAGAGAGACAGCAATAATTTGTGCATTTGCAACCGAGAGGCAACAAAGTGATGACCAGCAAAGTGCTGGCCTTTGGTAACTCGGTTTCCATATACACACTTCTATTATTTTTATTCAATAATGAACCAAGTCTGTATTCCCGCCAAACCAGATGTAGATGTCCTTCCTGCAAATGAGGATATTTTCACCCTTTTCCAAAGTGAAATGACACGGTCCGAGCAATAACAATTGTTATGACTTGCTATATTAATTACTCCTCAAATCACTGCCTATTTTAATTACCTCTCAAGTTCCGTCACAGTTTCACTGATTATTCTGTTATCTAAAGACTAAATTGTAAAGTTAACAATCTACCACTGTATATAAAATAAAAGCACAAAGAAGATAGAAAAAGCGAATGTTTAGCATACACAAATCAAAACATACGTGGAAGGACTCAAAAAAAAAAAAGCAGAATTATCTTTTTGGAGGGCGGCCTTGGAATTGGTTCTTCCGGGGCAAAGAGTCAACCAAAGTTTTTATCTGGAAGTTTTAAGAAGGTAGTATCACAATTTGCAGAGGAAACACCCAGAATTGTGGCAAACAGGTGACTGGTCATTCCACCGTGAAAAGGCACCTGCTCCCACCATGCTGAGTGTTCAGGAGTTTTGGGCCCAAACAGCATGACCCCAGTGCCCCACCTTCCCTGTTCACCAGATCTCAACCATGAAAAAATACTCCAGGGGAAACATTTTGCTGATGTGGAGGAAGTGAAACAAAAAACGACAGAGGTGCTAAAAGGCAACAAAATTGACCATTTCAAAAACTGTTTTGAGCAGTGGAAAAAGTCTCTCAACAGGTGTATTGCATCAAATGGAGAGGACTTTGAAGGTGACTGAAGTTCAAACATGTAAGAATAAATACATAATTTTTTATAAATAAATTCTGAGATTTTTTGGGTCTCTCCTCATACATATAACAAGCAAGAAGCAAATATACAAGCCATTAGTCTTGGAAGAAGATTTACCTTATATACTTGTAGCCATGGTTTCAGGGACTTCCTCAAGTGAACCCAGTTTCTCCCTCAGTCAAGGGCTCTGTGTCTGTGAATTGACTTAGGTAGGACATAGGTTAGAGACTGTGAATCTCCACTGTGTCAATTCATGTCAGGGTTTTAGCTACAGACCTAGAGGTTGTTTTCCTCCCTACTGTATAGATAAAGCATTAATTCTAGTAGGCTACCCATCTAGTTCATTCCTAGGGACACTGTGTTCAATAGTCACTGCCAAGGATCTCTCCAGGCCAAGGAGTTCTGATTGTGAATACATCCCTGCCAGTTAGATGTGCTCCCTTTGTTCTTGGCAGTTCCATGCTGTCTCTGGGCTTATGTTACTTCAGATCTCATTGTTGAAATCAGGAAGTCCGTCTCAGAATCCTCTATGACACCTGCTTTACAAAACTGCTCAATGATGCAGGAACAACCTTCTCTAGTTTTTCGATGCCTTAAGCAAAAGGAGTGTCATTGGGGTCTTCTTACTAAGTCGTGGGTATCCAAGTCAGATATGGTAAGCCAGTGCGATGTGTAGGCCAGGTGGGCTCTGGCATCTCCACCTAATTAAATGTCAGATTTCTCGGTGTCCAAGTTTTTTAGTCAACCAAGGAAGCTGTTAGAGCCACCTCTGGCTTGTGAGCTAACACATCAAATCTGAAACCTCTAGTAAGTTGCTTATATCAATGAATTCATCTCTCTCTAGTATATTCTTGGTCTAACACCTGTGGAAACCATTCCCACACACACCCCACGTCACCATGTTTTTACTGATCTACATTAGCACGGTCTTGCAGTTCTCTCGCTATGTAGCCATTTGCCCTGTGCTTTCGTATATACCAATTCCTCTTAAGCATGCTAGAATTTCACAAAAGTTAGTTATAGGCCTCAAGCTCTAGTAAAGCTTCTCCTACAGGTGAGGTTATCAAAAAGTGTGTAGGCATAGAAAGGCTAGCCTCCTTCAAAATGGGAAAGCAAGCTCCTTCTCCTGGTATGGGGGCTGCAGAGTGACTTGTGGATTCACTATTGTCATTTTCAACTTGTTCGACCAGATGTCCCCATTCCAAGTGTCAATTCTCATTCTTTCCCTGTAGATGCCCTAAATTTCACATGAGAAACATGCCAAGACAGTAAGCATGTGATTTAACTGTTATTGTAATTTATCAACTCTCAAATTAAATATTGTGAGATTTTCAGCAATTTGAGCGATTTTATTGTTCTCACGGTGGCTCTTTGGCCCTCAGGCTGTGACTTGAGCTTGCCATTTTGGCTAAGTATTCAAGTGTACTCAGAAAAATCTTCCATGTCTTCTTCTGAGAAGTGTCTATTCATATCTTTTGCCCATTTTTTAATAGGGTTATTTGTTACATGGAACCAACCGTGCTGCCCATCGAAAGTGGATTGGGTAAAGAAAATGTGGTACATTTACACGATGGAATACTACGCAGCCATAAAGAAAAACAAAATTATAAACTTTGCAGCAACCTGGATGGAATTAGAGTCTATAATACTCAGTGATTTATCACAGAAACAAAGATCTGAGTGCCACGTGCGCTGAGTACCACCTGCGCTCTCTCATAAGCGGACCCTGAACATTTATCATAATACTATAAGAAAGAGATTGGCAGTAGTAGGACACTGCCAGGTGGGGCACATAACACCAATAAGTGTACCCCCATTTTACCTGTATGAGGACCACGTATGTACCTAATCCTGAATTGTGCCCCACATTTTAATAATAAAAAATAAGAGAGAAAAAAAGAAAACTCTCCCACATTACAGTACTTGCAATCATTTAGTCATCATTACTGCCTTAATGACTAAGGGCAGCAGCCATGTGGACTCTTAAGGCACTTGTACCCATCGGCATTAGATCACAATACACCACAGAGACAATTTGTTTAATTCTTCTGTCACTGCATTCCTAGCATCTCATTCCCCATTAGTAAGGGGCTCAGCAACAAACCAAGCCCAGAGACCCAACCAGAACACTCCGCAAATCCCATCTATACAGGTCTATCGCCCAGGACCATTCTCAGGGCAGAAATCTCGTAAGAATTTAAGAGCAGATGTTTACTATAAAGAAACCTTCATTATAATAAAGGATTAAAGTAATGGAGGAGTGACAGGTAATGATGAAAGAAGACTAAAAACTATAGGAAGGCCATGTACGTAGAGTAACCATCCTCCCCTGCCCCCTTACCCAGGGCTGAGACCCAAACCTCACTGGAGTGGGTAAACTCCTGGCTCACTGCATGGCACAACAGATGATGAGGTCATGAGTTCCCCATGAAGTTACTCTGTGTGGCTGGTCACCAGACACTGCCAAACGCACACTTGCACGGTCATGCACGCTGCCGGTGTCCAGTTTTACAGAAACTGCCTTGTACTGCAGGGGCCTGTCTTCAGAACTCTCCAGTACAAGGAAAAGAAACCCTTTCGTCCTCCTGTGTCTTGTTAGTGCCCTCTGCTGACAAAACTTAGCATCTTGCCTGCTGACAAATGAGAAAGAATTGCAGACTTTATTTTGGAACAGGCAAGGAAGTGTAAACTTGGACTAGAGAGACAATAAATAGTGGCTGTCACAGAATGCTATCATATTAGCACTATGTTTACAGATAATTTTACCTGGCAGGTAAAAACCTATACTCTGTAATATAAAGTGGAGATTGTAGGACAGTGAGCATTTTTTTTTTCTGTTGATAAATGAGTGATGAAAAATGACTCATATCGAACATATAGGCACAATATACCGATAATAAAAATAAAATTAATAATAATAACAATATTATTAATCTTTGCGGAAACAGCCTATGCAGTGCCTTGTTGGCCCACCCAACATGACATTTTAACAGGTATAATAAGAATAAAAGCAAGACGTGGATCATCTGAACTTGGAATAAACTGATAGACTTTTCTCTAAAGTTACCTGAAGGAAGTTTTGAATAAGTTATTCTAATGTTTCATGTTAATATAACTGTTTTACTCTTTTCCACATCGCAGAAATATGGAGATCTGCTCACATTATTTTAATCTTTTAAGAAAACATTTCATTATAAAGTTCTTGGGTATGGTTTTTGTTGTTGTTGTTGTTTTCTGAGTTGGAGTCTCACTCTGTCGCCCAGGCTGGAGTGCAGTGACACGCTCACGGCCACCCTAGCATTGATCTGCTGGACTCTGGCGATCCTTCTGCCTCAGTCTTCCAAGTAGCCGGAACTTATAGGCACACACTACCACACCTGGCTAATTTTTAAAAATTTATTGTAGAGACGAGGTCTTGCCATGTTGCCCAGGCTGGTGTCAAACCTGTGGGCTCAGGCGGTACTCTCACCTCGGCCTCTCAAAGTTCTGGGATTACAGGCATTGCACCTGGCCTGATAAAATTTTTAAAAGCAGTATCCATCATGCCTTCTATTTGAATGCTGTACATGTGGAGATCTAGCTAATTAATTCTTGTAACACTCAAATGTATAAAGAAAATACACATTTCACATTTCCTTTTTTTCTTTTTTTTTTTGAGTTGGAGTCTCACTTTGTCACCCAGGCTGGAGTGCAGTGGCACAATCATGGCTCACCACAGCCTTCAACTCCTGAGCTCAGGTGATCCTTCTGCCTCAGCCTCCCAAATAGCTTGGACTACAGGAAGTATGCCACCATGCTAATTTTTTAATTTTAATTTTATTTTATTTTAGTAGATACAAGGTCTAGGCTGGTTTCCAACTTCGAGGCTCAAGCAATCCTCCCACCTTGGCTTTCCAAAGTGCTGGGATTATAGGCATGAGCCACTGAACCTGGAAACATACACATTTTGGCTCATCGAACCATTTATATGATTCCTATCCACTGGGTAAGGGAAAAAAATAATGCAATGTAAATATTACAATTTACAATTTTTAATTACATTTTCTTAAAATGTTCATTTAGATAAACTTGGTCCTTTGAGATATAGTGCTTGACCTTCTCGATTGTTTCTTTTTTATGGTCAAAGTTGAAGTTTATTCTTCTTATGTAAAATAAGGTGGTCCATGGAATGGTGTCATGGCTCAAACTCCATTAGGGATCCAGGCTCCTATCTTGCTGAAGCCTCATTTCTAATAACTAATTTCCACATCAAGTTTCAAAAAAAAAAGGGGAGAGAGAGAGAGAAACTAACTCCCACTATCTCATTACATTTCAGCAAACAGGACTTCAGCAAAGGGAAGAGAAAGCATCTTCCTTCATTCAATGACACTTCTTGGAATTTGAGCACATTTTCACTTACTTCCTTTGGCCCTTTGGCCAACGCTTAATTACATAACATATCTGTTTGCAAGAGAGACTTGGCAATATATATATATATATATTTTTCTTCTGGGTGTCCATGTGTTTGGCGACAATGTAAATAAATAAGGGTCTTATAGGAAATAGATACTGACAGACAATTAGTGTTCTCTGTTACATGCGTATTTGACAAAAGTGGCCATGGAAAAAAAACTAGTCTATCATTTAATTTTACTGTCATTTGAAATATAAGGCTTATAAATTCCAGAAATAATTTGTGATATCAAATAATGCTTTTTCAAAGAAGATCTTATAATTAGACACTCTGCTAATTAATGACCTCCAATCAGAAAATTCCTAACATTGCAGTTCCAAATGATTTACATTGCTTATTGAATTAAAAACATGAAAACAAACTGACCACAACACAAGTAACTGCCTTCAGGACTACTGGGAGAAAGGAAAGCAGTAAATTTAAGAAATGATAAGATCGTTGTGTTAGCCGAGATAATACTATACGAATGTGCTATAATAAGCAAATCTAAAGATTTCAGTGAATTTACACAATTTTTTTTCCTGAAGTAGTAGCAACTTTTTTTTAAGGCTAGATAGTAAATATGTTACAGTTTACAATATACTCTTTGCTACAACTAGTCAAATCTGACATTTTCCCTCATAGGCAAGCATGGACAAACATGTCTATATTCCAGTCAATTTTACTTACAGAAGCAGGTAGCTGGCAGGATTTGGCCCTGGCTTACTGTGGCAACAGATGGCTACTAACACTCACTCTTCCAGAACATTTAATTTTCTTGAATGCCAATCTTCTAGAAGAAGGTAGCTCACTGCATGCTCAGGAGGAAGAGATGGCTGCTTTTGTGAGGGGCTAGGTCATCTCTGCCTCAGCCACTTTCATAGCAGCATCTTAACTTTTACGTTATTTCACCACTTTATAAACAACCTTACAATTTATGTGTGTTTCCCTGTAAACCTATGAATGAGATCATCTGGATATTAATACTATAGTTTCTAGTAGATGAAGGCTAGTTAACTTGTTCAAAAGAATAAAGCTATTGAAGAGAACAATAATTTAAACCCATGTCCCCAAACCAGCTCTATACTATGCCACTCCCAATACTTAAAATTAGGACTCACAGATGGATGAACTATAGAAAAAGAACAGGAAGAATTGGGGGCAAAATAATTAATATGCTATCTTAAGTTAGCAACAAGGATTTAACAAACATCATTGATTGAGCAAATAGAGGCTTATGTAATCTGATTGTGAATACCTTATGCTATCAATGAAAAGTGAAATTAACTTGCTTAAGGCAATATCTTCCTACTATAGTAGAATGCTGGCATTTCTGAGTAATGAAGCTCTGATCTGCCTTGCAAAACAGTGAGGGAAACTTTGTGATGCTGTGCTCTTTTCTACTAATTGGTAATTACCATTAATATGCTTCAGAAATCTCTTCCCATTCTGGTGTTCAAGCTCAGCTTTTGTTAAGCTCTCACACTCAAACATATTTTTAATAAGGACCTTCAAAGAGTGTTTTCTTATTAAATATCATTGTTAGTCATTTGGAATTGATAAATAGTTTCATATTAATTTAATCATATGATCAAAATGTTTTAATTATATAATATATTCATTAGATTCTTAAATTATGTTTTTGTAGATACATCTTTTACTCTGAAGCCTTATTTAGAAAAAATCAGATGCATAGTTTGATTAGTCTTGTGGTTTGTTGTACATATTTTGCTTTTATCAGCCAATTTCACTTTAGTGGTGAAGTAAATGTTACAGCTCTTGGTACTCAGTGGCACTCAAGTTTAGGGTTGCCTATATGAGGTTACCAGTAGCTCATGAGACTTGGCCAATCTGTTTGTTCCCTTTTCAATCCAGACCTCTGTTCGCGTGTCATGACTAATTTTGATTCCACTTCTGTCTTCTGCATCTTCCCCTTAAGTTCTGGGTATTCTACAACTAGGAGTTTTGGCCTTTAAAAATTAAGATAAGCAGCCGGGCTCGGTGGCTCAGCCTGTGATCCTGTGCCTTGGGAGGCTGAGGTGAGTGGATTGCCTGAGCCCACAGTTTCGAGACCCGCCTGGGCAACTTGGCGAGACCTCATCTCTACAATAAATCAAAAACTAGCTGGGCGTGGTAGCGCGCACCTGTAGTTCCAGCTACTTGGAAGGCTGAGGCAGAAGGATCGCCGGAACTCAGCAGGTCGAGGCTGTGGTGGCCAGGAGCGGCCACTGCACTCCAGTCTGGGCAACAGAGTGAGACTCCAACTCAAAAAAAAAAAAAATTAATATAAGTATAAATCTTACACTTGAAATCAAGAAAAAATAGGTTAATTTGCACCGTTTTCTGGGGGACAACATGACTGTATTCAAAATTTTAGGTCTAAGGATCTGTGGACTCAGCTTCATGGAACTTGTCTTTGCTTATGTGTCCATATTATTTTGAAATCACATCCTATATAGAAAAGGTATTTTCTAAATCCTTTTTCAAACTTATGACATTTACTTCTGCAACCTGCCACTTCTTATGATGCCAGTTCCTGACAGCAAGACCTGAGAAGCAGCTTGAAAACACACCGATTGCCATCACCTGTCACTATTAGAGAGTTCTGTTTTGAAGATAATGTCAACAAGGTGACCAGGCATCACTGCTTTTGTTGCTGAACTTTCTTGCCTGGCTAAACACTATGTCTGGCTTGATTTTCTTCGTACAGTGTTGCAAAATACTCTCATCTGTGAACTTGGAGACACAACACTACAATCCCATATCTTTTTCCATTCATGTTTTGACAGAAGGGAAAGTTAATAAATAAATGGGAAGGACACATGTGCATTTGGCTGTAGCACTGCATGGTCAACTCGTTTTCTCTTTGTGAGTCTGGTCAATATCATCTGTTATGATCACCAAATGATGACCACTCATGGTTATATTGTAACATTATACAATCATTCAGATTTTCAATTTGTCAACATAATTCTCAAAATATAGACACCAAACAATTAAAAACCTTCCTACAACAAAAAAATCGAGTCATTTATATCTTTTGAAAAGGGTCTGTGGTGTGATTTTTTTTTTTTTTATAAAAGGGGTTTGCTAAACGTTCTGAACATTGCGTATCTAGCTGGACATTTCAGATAATGAGCCTAGGACATTATTCCATGATTTCAGCATTCATGAAAATAAAACAAGATAAACTAAAATTGTGCTCATAAATTTCAAGGATATTTAAGACAGATTGTCTTCAGTTTTGAAGTCTAATAAAAATATGTGATCTTATTTGGCCAACCCTGTTTTCTTCTTGAGTCACGAACTTTCCATCCATGCAGATACCCTTACAACAAGGCTGCAGATATCAGAAGCAAGTGTGCATTTTTTACAAAAGAGGGGCTTCTCACTTGGTGAATGAATAAATAGTGACCTATCACTAATTGATATATCGCTTACAATGATGCTTTGGAATGAAATTCTATTCCCCCATTTCTTGTGTTGTTATTGTTAGAAATAGCTCCTAAGGCAGAAATTATGTAGGTGGCTAGGGCTGCACTTTGAAACATCTGCTGAGAAGAATGTATTAAGGGATCATTAAATGCGAACCAATACAATTGCAAACGTGAACCAATGTTTTATGATTATTTGCATCAGGGGAAGTGTTAAATAGAAAATCTGTCTTGCATTTAGATGTGGGAACTCACCCTCTGTGGGCCTTTGCTAAGACAAAAGAACAACAATTTCTGGAATAATCTGTTAACAAAAGCTTACCTATTTCACTCTTGACTGAACTGGACCAAATTATATCAGCTTAGATGATGAATATAGTTAATGACCAATACTGCATGATTTAAATTTTATTTTCTCTGTTGTAGACCAGGATTGTTTTTTAAATTATTCTACCTCTACCACCAAAAGGTGCTCTTTTGTGGGTGGTTAAAAACAGGCAGGGAAGAAGTAGAATTTAAGCAAAAATTTTTATGGAAACATAATCTGCTTCAGGTGAATTTATACTTACTGCAATTATACAATCATAAAGTACATAACTAGAACACCCTTGCAATCTTTTTTTTTTTTTTTTTGAGTTGGAGTCTCACTCTGTTGCCCAGGCTGGAGTGTAGTGACATACTCACGGCCACCCCAGTGTTTATCCTCTGGGCTCCGGCCATCCTTCCGCCTCAGCCTTCCAAGTAGTCAGGAACTACAGGTGCATTACCAAACCCGGCTAATTTTTTATTTATTGTAGAGAGGCGATCTCGACAAATTGCCTGGGTTGGTCTTGAACTCGCGGGCTCAGGCAATCCACTCGCCTCAGCCTCCCAAAGTTCTTGGATTACAGTTCCTGGATCATCAAACTTTAGCAGTTGCACAGAGAGGGACAATATTACAAAATATACTAGAAAAGAGTGGTCATTCCGGAGAAGGAAACCAAAGGCGTGGAGTATCATGAAACCCAAGAAAGAAGACAAGTTGAGAAGAGAGAGGAAATGTGAAGGGAGGTAGTGAGGGCAGAGAAATAGCATTTGGATTTGGCAACATGGAGTTCGGTGGCAACTTCTGCAGGGACACATTTAATAAAGTGTTAAGAATAGAATTCAGATTAGAGTGCATTGAAAAGTCAGTGGGAATGAGGGAGGGGAGGCGACTGTGTATGGTTTCAGGTCACTGGAGAGAAATCTTTAGGTAATCTGGAAAGGAAGATTTTTAAGTGGTTAGATTGTGCATATATTTTGATGGGAATAACCCATTGGTAGGAATGAGATTGACAATAGAAGTGAGAAAAAGGCTATTGGCATAAGTGATCTCAGCCCTGGGATCATGTTGCAATCTTTTGGGAAGATTTTAAAATATTAATGATTGGGCCAATCCCAGATCAGTTCATCAGAATCTCGGGGAATGAATCCCTGGAATTGATATTTTTAAAAAATTTCCTGCATGTTTCAAATATGTAGTTAGTATTGAGGACCATTGAACTAACAACTAATTTAATGATTAAGTTGATCAGAACTACCTACCCAAACCACGGTTTCTGATTCAGGTTTCTAGGTGATGCTGGCATTGCTCATCTCACATTTTGAGAAGCACTGAACTAACAGAACGAACAAAGCCTGTATGAAGATGTGAAAGGGAAGAGGTCCAGAGTTCCGTAGACAGATATACCTTTGATGGGAGAAACTCTTTTCCTCTCTTATCATGAGAAGGGAACGTGATGATGAGAAAAGCAAGATTGAACTATGTCAGGGAGGCAAAGGCATGAGCATCTCAATGACGCGCATATGAGGTCATCCAATGATCACTAGTTAGAAAATGGGAGTATAAAAGTTTGAAGAAATAAAGTTCTTATGTTGTGGGCATTAAACAAACTGAAAATAGAGGAGAAATACTAGGCAATATCAATTTGAAATTTGAATGAGGAATCTAAAAAAGGGAAACATTCAGCCTGCTTTTGTAATTTTTCTCTTACAAGAATCAGAAGTAACCAATATTCAAGATTCATGTCCAACTATCATTTATTAGTAATTTTCTAGAATGAGATGATAGACTAAATGCTTCTTGCTTAGATCCATCCATAGAAAAATTGACAGTTGGCTTCTCTGCCAAGGGCTTGATGATAGCAATAGATAGAATTGCAGCTATTGAAATACTTCAAAGGCTGTTTGTGGTAACTACGTATCTAATTATTTTTGCATTGACATAATCAATGCCTTCACTCCAGCTGGTCATTGTGGGATCAGCTTGTCTTTGCCTTTTTTCCTCAGAGCAAACGAGCTGGCCCAGGCGAGCAAATGACACAGCTGTTGACACTTGTTTTTCTACAATCCCTTGGGAACTTCCCTCTAGATATCTTCATTTTACAGGTACAGAGCAAAAGAAAAACACATCCTAGCAAAATGGTAATGTTCACCAAGGGTTACTTAGGATACAGAATACTCAGAAGGCAAGAATAAAGATCCCTGGACACACGCAGGGAATATTAAATCAATGTACTTTAGGACAAACAGGGAAAAAAAGGTAATCGTTTTTTTAATAATGATGCCCCTTTCCATACATGAATTTAAACTTTCCTTTTGAAGAACGCAAAACCATTCATGAATGACATAAAACAATCTTGTCTGTAAAAGGTTGTTTTATAAAAGAGAAAAAAATGCTTCTTTTGGTATAAATAAATGCATTGCCTTGGAGAAGCATATATATGAGTTTGGCAACCAACTTTTTTCTGTATTTTTTTTGGCAATACTAAAAATAATGTGCTTTTACCTATTCAGAAAGCTTCCAAATACATTCTTCAATTCAGCAAATAGTTCTTAATCCCTGCTGTTCAACCCGTTCATCTTCAAAATTCCCAGTCCTAACTTGTAAAATAGGGCAGTACCTGTTACAGGCAAAGAAAAACAAAGAGCCTAATTTATGAGCATACTCACAACTGATGGCAGAAACAGGGCCAGAACCCTTGCTTTTTAATTTCTTGCCAGTAATTTCTTTTTCTCTCCTGGAAAGATGATCGAACACGGCTTTTTACACATTTTCAAAATAAAGCAATTATTAAGTTTCAGGAAAGATTATGTTTCTGGAAGTTTAAACTCTGTTTTCCCTAAGGAATAAAGTGATGACAATGAGGAAATAATAATGGCATTTTACTCTCTTGCCTGCCTCATTCTTCAGAGGGAACCACAATGACTTCCTGTCTTTCACTGCCAATCTCTTCTTTACGTCAAACTGGTTTAAACTTCAAGTAATTTAGAATATAAAAAGCAGGAACCTGACAGGGAAATGTTATTAGATTTGTTGGCAGAGTATCATTTTATTTCATTATTTGGCACTTACAGACAGTTAAAGGTCTGAATTTTTTTTTAAAATTCAATTTTAAAGAGATGGGGTACAATTCAGGGTTAAGCATACAAACATTCATTATACAAAAACCCTTGATGATGCGGTGTTCCCCCCTCCCAGCAGAATCCCACTACGGCCCATCCCACCTCCCCCCACCCCACAATTTCCCACTGAGGTCTGGATTTTGGCGAGAATCTAGCTTTGCTCCAAGCAGACAAATTCTGAGGGTACCCGCAGCCTTTCCAAATCTGTGTGTCTCTGCCCTGAAGGAAGCTGCTTTGTCCTCCTGAAGAGCTTTCTAGTTCCATGGTGGTCTGAGTGTTTGGAGCTAGAAGACTGAACTTCTGAAGAGACTGGAAGTGTCTGGAACCATCTAGGAGACAAAGCCAGCCTTGATGGCCGTTCTCCTCCGTGCGCTCAGAGCAAGTGCTTTAGCACGACCCCAAGTCTTCCAGGGAACCACCGTTTTGAGTCAAATGGGGAAGAGCTGTAAGTACCAGCTCTTTGGCAAGTAGCTGTTATTCTTAGTTCTAGTGATTCTTGAGGGGATTCTTTGGAGAATGCCGGATTCCGCTAGAAGGAACAGAAGAAACCTCTTACGTGACTACGATATTGAGTACTCTAATACAATGGTCATTCGCCTATTTGTTTTTCAATCCACAAATAACTTCCAAGGAGTATGCAACGCCAAAGTAAGCTCAAAGAATCTGATGCACATGGTTTTGCCGACATGTGGTAGGGGATTTTCCACGCCCGATTAAGAGATCCTGAGCTTTTTCAGACTGTTTACCAAATGGCGGCCTTAGTCACTCGTTCAGTTTGCGTTTCTGGAGGCTTAAATTCTTTTTTCCCGAAGGAATAAAGCAATAACAATGGAATTCCACTAAGTTGGAATAAAGGAGTCTGGTTTATAATCCCGTCATTCAGTTTCTTTAATGACTAATTTCATCACCGCTGCTAAGATGGGGGAGTGAAAATAGTAATGTTACAGTTAACATGCCATGGTGCTGGCAGCTTTAAATGATTTCCCTTCTCAATAATATAATTGTGTCTTTTTTTTCTGAATTTGATAGTTTTCTCCAGATTCCTTGGTAAACAGAATCTGTGAATGAAGCAAGCCATTGCAGGTCTGTTGCATTAACACGTTTTACCTTACTTCGAAGGAGTCTAGAATGCGGCCATCATCAAGTGTATCAGCTGCAGATGGCAAGGACAACAGGATAGGCATGTGTATTAGACACTCAACTGCCCATAGAGAGAGAGAAATTCAGATTTAGAGCCTTTACTGACCTTCTCAGGGTCCTCGGATAGAAAATTTGTTCTATATTGAATCTTCTTCATCTGCCAATCCAAGAGAATGTAAAAGTATTGAAAAATATTTAGGGATATTTCTAAGTACATTGATATGTCGAGCTAGCCCATCGTATAATGTTTATTCTCTGTAGTATGGTGGGGGAGTGAGAGACACGTAGATAAATGAGTAAAATTAACTGTAAAGGTGGCCCCTGGAGGAAGGGCCAGTGAGGGCCAGTTTGCTGTGGATTTGACCATCAGACTTGCAGTTGAGAGAAATGCCAGCAATTTCTCCTCAGTCACCCAGTGACCTGTAGTATGAAGCTGGATGATAGTTTCTTTCTTGGGTTTGTCAAAATGACTCTTTCTTGCTTTGAGAAAAATATTAGGCTATTCACTGTTTTGATAGGTTGCCATCTGCCACGAATGTTGCTGCGATTCCCACATTGTGTAGGAACTTGAGGAAAATGTTGTAGAGATATGGAAGAATGGGATAAAACCTTTGGAATATTATTTATCCATTAAATATTAAGCATTTAGTTCTTAAAGAAATAGGAGAGGAAGGCAGGTTGCACTGTAGACATATGCCCTCTCTAACCTTGCACAAAGCTAGAAATAGCCTTCTGTATCCAGGACCGAGCTACCTCGTGAATATCATGTCACCCTTATATTTCAAAGTGCTCAGTCCATCAGTAGTTTGTATTCTCCTCATAGACTTGGGACATGAACAGGTGGAAAGCTTTCGATTTGGCAGACTAGAATGTTTGGATTCATTTTTCTTTTTTTTACTAATATAAGTTAATGCCTAGACCATTAATACGACTTTCTTAAATGTTTCAATGTAGTAAAAGCTTTCTAGAGACATGGGAAGAGAGCTTGTGAAAAATGATTGAATTGAATCCCGCTGAAATTATAAGTGCTTGCACATCGTATCATTGGAAATGAACTTGTTTGTTCGTTTTCATGCTTTCTGTAGTTTCATGACTTACTTGCAAAACTCAAGATGTAGACTGCGCCTCCCTTTAACAAAGTTTTCCCATTATAAATATTCTGATTTTATTTGGAAGTTTGTGTGTTTCCTCAACATCTTTATTTAATATTTTCCCATGCCCTCTATCACTGAGTGACTATGGGACTTCCTGTGGTTAGAACAGTTGTGTATCTCTTTGAAGAGGGGTTCACGCTTTTATATTCTCTCATCGTAATGTGTCCAAAGATGAACAGAACTCTCAGAGAAACCAACTTTATTTTTCTAAGTGTAAATTTGAGATAATGAACAAAGTACACAGCTACCTCTTACAAATTATGACAGAAGCAATGAACAATATGTGCCATCCAGTGACATATTAAACATAAAGTTTTACAATTTAGGACAAGTTTATATGGAAAGTAGATTTCTTCACAGGCATCTGTTTCTCTGCAGTATGCGAGTATATTGCTAGTCCTTCCTTTAGTATATATAAATAATTATAAGTGGTGTCATTTAAACATAAGTGGACCCATTTTTTAAATCCAGAACCTAAATTATGCTTTAAGGGATGAAAGCGTTGATTTAAATAAAAATGTATGAGTAGATAATATTTATTATTTTAAAAAATAAGTTGGCTTATCTTTAAAGTTCTAAGTGAATATTTGTGGAAAATTATTATATCAAGAAGGAAATAAATGTGTTTTCAATTCCAGGAAAACAAAAACATGACCACCGTGAGCACACAATTCAGAGCTCAGCCAGTTTGTGACACTGAAATTAAAGTATTAAGAATAGTAGTGTAGGGCAACCCCCTCAGGTCCCCTCCCTCTGTGGGAACTTTTCTATCCTCTCAATAAATCCTGCTTTCTAAAGAAAAGAAAAGAAAAAGAACAATAGAGTAACAGATGACTTTATCTTGCTTGTCCTGGCTTGAGTGTTTCTCTAAGTTCTCTAAGCAGCTGAGAGCTGGATGCTCTCAAAATCCATCCTATGCCAGACAGCACCGGCAGAAAAGTCACAGGGCATGCAGGGAGAGTGAAGGAAGGTGACTGTCTGCAGTGAGGGTTTCCCAAGTGGCAGCTTTGGGCCTGGCTGCTCCGGGGGACGAAAGAGGACAAGGATGTGGCCATGTGGAGGCGCCCCAGTGGACTGACCACTGCTGCACTCCTGTCACCTCCACACCTAGAAAAGAGTTCAGAATCCCAGAGTTTCCTCTTCACTCCTCCTTCGGGGAAGATTACAGAATGAGGGGGGTCATTGTGGAGAGACTGTTTCTTCTTAGAGGCCAAACAATTCCACCAGGTAACATCTTTGCCATTCTTTGAGACATCTTTTTTTCTTTGAGACAGCTCACTGCAGTCTTGACCTCCTGGGCTCAAGCCAGTCACCTCCCACAATCTCCCGAGTAGCTGGAACTATAGGCGCGTACCAACACGTGTGGTGATTTTTTGATTTTTTGTAGATGGTCCTCAACTAATTATTTTTTTGTAGAGGCAGGTCCTCGTTATGTTGCCCAGGCTGCTCTTGAACTCCTGGCCTCAAGCGATCCTCGCACCTCAGCTTCCCAAAGTGCTGGGATTACACATGCGTGCCCTTGGGCCGGACTTCAAATTCTTTTCTTTTTTTTTTTTTTTTTTTTTTTTTTTTTGAGTTGGAGTCTCACTCTGTCACTCAGGCTGGAGTGCAGTGGCATGCTCACGGCCACCACAACCTCGACCTGCTGGGCTCAGGCGATCCTTCC
>CAUYQG010164234.1:0-20146 GCA_963574415.1 Tarsius wallacei
GGAGTCTGCATGGGACTTTATTAGAGAGCAGGGGAAGAGGTGGTTCAGAGGCTAGAGTAAGCATATGTGGGAGATGCATTTTTTGACTATGTGTGAAGTTGGGTTGGAGACAGCTCACTCAGCCATTCAGAAAACATTAGACACTACTACCTGGAGGAAATGAGTGCATGCATATTTGACAAGGTCAAAGACACATAACTAATGTCTGAAGATGGCAAGATCCTTGCTAAGGAGGAAGGCAAAGATGTCTTGTAAGTTGGCAACCTTATAAACAGAAGCTATGAAAACCCAGGCAAAGGAAGCCCTGCATCCTCTTGTGGGCTGACCCCTTCCCTTCTGGGTGACAGGTTACAGATGGGAGCAAAAGCAAGTATCCATCAAGGGGATTAGGGGTGTAATCTTGAATGCTGGGGCTGTTTAGAGTTTGCGGAGGGGGGGTGTGTGGGGGGGTGGGGGTGGGGGTGGGGGGTGGGGGGTGGGATGTGGGGTGGAGGAATGCTCTTGTTTGCTAAGAGAATAATGGTTGGGCTTTTAATCTTCCAGTCAAGGACAGTGGGTCAGTGAGAGCACCCTAGCCACGGGAACAAAGAAACTCCAGGGATTTCATGCCAACATTGTACTTCTTCCTCACACAGCAGTCAAATGCAGGAGTTTCTTCTGTTTGGTGGAAAGTGGGGAAGACCTACTTCAGTCCAGGCTGACAGAGACTTTGGTGTCTGAGGCACATGACGTCCAATGTTTTCCTGCCACGGATACCCAGCCAGTACACAGTGAATGAGCAAGGGGCAGGGGCATTTGCATTTTTACCTCCATTTCATTCACATTCCTTGATGGGCTCCCTTTTGTTATTTTATTATTTTTGAGTCAGGGTCTCACTCTGTTGCCCAAGCTGGAGTACAGTGGCAATGGTCACAGCTCACCATAGCCTCTACCTGATCCTTCCACATCAGCGTCCCTAGTAGCTGGGACCACAGGCATGTGCCACCACACTGGGATAATTTTCCTCCTTCCTTCCACCCTTTCTTCCTTTCTTTTCTTCCGTCCCGCTCTCCCTCTTTCTTTCCTTCTTTCTTTCTTCCTTCCTTTCCTTCCTTCTTTATTTTCTTCCTCCCTTTCTCGCTCTTCCTCTCTCCCTCCCTCCCTTTTTCTCTCTCTCTTTCTCTTTCTTTCAGTATCTTGCCGTGTTGCCCAGGCTGGTCTCACAATCAAGCAATTGTCCTGCCTTGGCCTCCCAAAGTGCTGGGATTATAAGTGAGCCTCTGTGTTCAGCTGGACTCCGTTTTGTAAGGGGAACTATTCTCGAACTGCTATGAGCAATTATGTGAGCATTTATGAAAAGTTCTGTGACTCTTAGATGACCAAGTAGGCCCCCTGGCTGGGTAGCCATTTCCCAAGAACAAGTCTACATTCTGGAGGGGAACAAAATCTTTGGTGGGCAGGAAGGTCTGTCTGCCACAGATAGGAACAATTTTGTGGTTAAAGTATGCTAACCAGAGTTTTCTTTTGTTATGGGTATATTTACTTATTAGAATTAGCACTGACCAAATTGGGCAAGTTAGCATTTTATCTCATAGGTTTCCTTTCAGAGGAAACTTTATGTTAGTCCAGAAAGCATGGTATGGTGCTAAGCTGACAGGGCATGGCGAATTGCATGGGGTCTCTTCCAAGTTGGACAGCCTTCAGGGTGTGGCTTCTCAGCACGGAGGAAGCTATTAACTGAAGGTCCCCTACCTTTCTTTCGTAATAGCTTCTCTGATTCTTAGTTCCCTAGACTTTTGTTAAATCCACTAATTTACTAATTCACTGCCCTGGAGATTTTAATTGAAGTCAGCACGAGTAATAGCTGAAACCTCCAGTAATTATTGGGGCCAATAAAGTACAATCTCCTCACTCCCAACTCAAGCCACTTGCTATGAATTCAAACCTCATTCATTTCTTTTCATGTCCAGAGAGTTCTAGAAGATTGATTTCCTTAGAATCAAGCCTGGACGAAAAGGAACGGTAGATGAACATGATGAAAATGGGCTCTTTGGCCAGAAGAGACCTCTGTTCTTTCGTGCTCTGTTCTCCTTGTATCAAGAAGCAGACAGTTAATTCAGCACATGGCAATCAGCGTTGACTTCAGGTATATCCCAGGCGAGGGCTGGCACTGATGGCAACAGACAGTGGGTGAGAGAGAAGCCATGGCTATGGCTTGCCTGCATAGGCGCCATGCCCAGGAGTGTGAGTTGTCAGCTGTCCCTGGATGTTCACAGCTCTGGGTTCAGATGTGAAGGCTGGCAACTTGTGATACTCAGGGTCTTCTGATGATGTTCCAGAAACCATCTGGTGAGCTTTCATATTTGTGCCTCAAGACTAAGTCCCCCAGAGGTCATGGGTTGGTGCCACTGACTGTCACCAGGCAGCTCAGCCAGTGGCTGCTAAAAACATTGCAGGTTTCCGTATTGAAACCCCTCTCTCCATCTCACTGTCTATTGTCTTTCTATGACTTATTTTTTTCTTTCATTGTTGTTCTGATGTTTTACCTTTGAGAACTGAGTGGGAACATGACCCTTAGATGAAGAACCAGGTCCCAGATGTCGAGGCCTTCTAGAGTTAGCACTGACCAGAGGTGTCTGATTGCTGAGATGGGGATATGCTTCAAAGTTGGTTTTCTTCTGCATGGCTGGGTTGAGAAATTGGATGGCTTCCACAGGGGTCTAGAAATGTGGATTTGCCTGCAGGGACTCCAAGTAGCCTGGTCTTATGAGGTCTTCACTGAACAAATGGATTTTCTGCCCTAGTCATTGTGATACAAATCCAGATTCTTATGCAGACAGACAAGACCAAAACATTCAGTCATGTTTATTTTCTGAGTGACAATTAGTCTACCTTTCAGTATTTTCATTGCTAGAAAAATTGAATGTGGAAAAATCCAAGAGATCATTCTAGTATGGCAAATAGATATCATTTCACATGTGATTGCTAATAGATTGACTGTGCCTGTCTGGAGCATTATGCTGAGAATTCTGATACTGCAACTACTTTCAGTATGAAAAACTATCATAATTGATTAGCAATGTCTGCCATGAGTGCAGGAGTCAGGCGCAGTGATACGTTTATCGCATCTATTTACTCATCCATTCACCAAATATTGAGTGTCTGCTGTATGCCAGACACTCTTTTAAGGCTGTGGTACAGTCTTAGTTGCTGAGGTTTTATCCTAGATACAAGGCAATCCTCTGAGAATTGACTCTATTTGCTATTCAAGACTGACCTATCAAATTACAGGCCTAGATAGGTCAAATACTTCATCCAAGGCCACACATTTAGTTCATAAGTGTCAACAAGAACACAGGACCTTGATTTCCTTGTTGTCCACCTTGTGAATCTTTCACCATCACCTGCGGAGCTGTTTATAAACAATTCTAATTCTACAGCTATAGTTGCAGAAAAACTCTGAAACTGCTCCCATATTTTTTAAGATCACGAGTTGACCCCCAACTTGGGCTATAGCCTGGGAGTAAGGGGATATTTCTTTTTTCTTGCAATTGTCGGTGCAGAATCACCCACCATTTTAAAGAATATAACAATTCTTTAAAATGCCTGTAGAAAATTCCTCTTTACTGGCAAAGACCAATGTGGCATTTAGCTGAATCAGGATATTATCCAAAGGCCCCTATAGGGGTTATAAAGTGCTTGAGGGGGCGGGAGCTTCATGGATCAAGGTATCGAGTGGTAGTTGGATGAATTTTTCCATGGCCTAATTCCAACAAATTTTTCCCTGATATGGTTCTGTTGTTCAAAGTAAGCCTGTTACCGCCCAGGGCTTTTGAAGGTAGCCATGTCTAGATGGGTGGGTGGAGAGGCACCTCAGAGGAGAGGTTATTTTTTTCATTTGGATTCAGTTTATTCCACGAGTTCCTGAGCTCACTTTCCCCCCATGCACTTGGGGGAAGGGTGTGTGCCTCCCTGCTGTGCTTTTCATCTGAACTTCAAAGGGTTGCAAAGCAGCCACTCTATCCCTTTTCCTGCCTGGCCTCCATGGAAAACTGGTGAGAGCTGACCTCCTCCCAGTGTCCAAAGTCTCTACTGAGAGAGCTTTGTGGGTCCTGGGTTAAGATTCCAGGGAGGGCAGAATTCAGGTCACAAGGGGGGAGGGCTTTGTTTCATACACTTGAATCTTTCTTTTAAAGAAACCATACAGAGGCTGATTTATGTAATCACATCTATTTAAGAAATTTTGAAAGGATTTCTGGGATGTTAAAAGAAAGCTGAAATAGATGCTTTAAGGTACCTCCTTCCATGAGGCATTGTTCTGAGAAGTCTGTTACTTGTCATTAGATTCAGTGGAACTGTTGGGGCCTGGTTCAAATCCCCTTGGTCCGCACTGGGCATCACTCATACCCCCTGTTCGGGCTTTGTGGCTCCCTGGGGTCTCGGCCTGGGTGCATTCTCTGGTGGTGCTTTCTGGGAATCCCTGGCGTGCCAGGGAACCAATAATCCAATTGAGCCCTGCTCAATCAACAGGGACAGAAGTCCCTTGTTCTTGTGAAAATCAGTGTCCTTTCCCTTTGGGTAGCCAGAAGAACCAGCTCCTAGGAAATATCAAGGAGCCCGAAGGCACAGTGGCTTTTTTAGCCTGGTGTGTGGAATGCTAAAGGTGTCATAGGCTTGATCCCACACTGGACTGCGGTCACAACCAAAGCAGACTGACCTTCCTCCTCTTCTTGTCATGTGAGGAGGAAGGCTGAATTGTGAGACTTATCAGACATCTTTGTCTGCAGAAATTGCCCCTCATCCCCAGCCCAGGCTGGAGCACTAAGCCACATGTCTATAGAGTATCATGTTGACCTTTGGCCCCTGCTGCTTGTGATAAGTGTAGGGCCAGACTCAGTCATGTGGTGCTGGCAGGGACAGAAGGAACAAGGAAAGGAGAGAGGAAAGAGCCCTTCTGGAAGGAGTCGTCTTTTTTTTGAGGCAGGGTCTCACTCTGTTACCCAGGCTGGAGTGCAGTGGCACCATCATGGTTCCCCACAGCCTCGACCTCTTGGGCTCAGGCAATCCTCCTGCCTCAGCCTCTTGAGTAGCTGGGACTGCAGGTTTATGCCACCACGCTTGGCTAACTTTCTGATCTTTTGTAGATGCAAAGTCTCACTGTGTTGCCTAGGTTGGCCTTGAAGTCCTAGGCTTAAGTGATCCTCTAACTTGGGCCTCCCAAGGTGCTGGGATTATAAGCATGAGCTACCAAGCTAATCAGGAGTAGTTATTACTTGGGAGGTGTTACCTTTGTGGCCTCATCCCATCTGCTTTTCCATGCACTTCTCTCTTCTGCACTTCCCCATAGCATCATCTCCTGGGCATGTCCCTTCCCATGTTCTGGGCGCCTCTTTTTTCTTTTAGGACCCAGCTAAGCTGGAAAAGACTGAGCACTGGGAGGTGCCCCAGGGTGATGGGCTGACATGTTGACAGAGATAATAGCTAGTGCTGGTGTGCGCCCACCCTGTGTGCTCTATTAAGGACTGCACAGGGATTACCTTGCTAATACCCTCAACCATCCCAGGAATTAGGTGCCATAATCAGTCCTGCTTTTAAGACAAGAAACCAAGGCACAGAGAGGCTAAGCAACTTTCCCAAGAGGACACAGCCAGTAAGGAGCTGTGAGACAGTATGTTTTCAACAAATGTTTAGTCGGCACTTACTATAGGCCAGACACTTATTCTGGGTGAACAAGATAGGCTCCCCCTCTAGCAGGTAAGGCCAGGTAAAAATCCAAGAGGCAAACCTTTTAATGAACTTGCCGGTCATGGTTAGTGCCATGCAGAGAATTAAAATAGACACTAGGCAGCTACTTTAACCTGGGGGTAAAAGAAGGAAGGCTTCTTGGAAGAGGTGGCCTTGACACTGCAGTCTTAAGGACAAGAAGCCAGCCTCCAAAGATGATGAGGGAGAGAATTTCTGCAAGCTGTGGGTGTGGACAAAACAGTCAAGGCAAGAACAGAGAGGAGAGGAGGAGCCCATGGGAGGAGGGACAGGCAGGGAGCCCTTCCAGAATCTCTCAGTTAATATTCTTCATTTAAATGACCAAGGTCTTCCAAAAATCAAGGGGTCCCTGTGGCTCCCCTAGAGAGATTAAGGGCCAGGGGGCCTACCCACCTTGCACTGTCAGCCTTGTGAGCAGGGCTCGTGGGTAACAATGTGGCTAGGACCAGGGCTCTCAGGGTGGGAGGTGGTGCCCGCCCAACCTGCTCCATGCCTTGGCACTCTGACCTCACTGGGAAGCCAGGTGGTGCCGGGGGTGGGAGCCACCCAGAGGTGTGGTGGGCGGGCTTTGTGTTAGGCCTGCACTTTCTCTACTCCCTGTGGGATAAGGCCCTGGCAGTCAGCTCTGGGCTGGGTGCCAGTGCCTCTCACTGAAAAACAGTGGGGCTGATTGCAATGATGTTTTGCAAAGGAAACAAGGGAGAGAACGTGATGTGTGCTGAGATTACAGCTCACAGCGTTTCAGGCCCAGGCTAGTTCCAGTAGTGAAGGTTCAAACTCCTCCCTGAGAGTGTTTCCAGGAAACCCCAGGGTGTGAAACTATAGTGCCAGATGTTCTAGTAAAAGGAAAACCTCCCAGAACAAATGCTAACAATAACAGAGAGGTAAATTAATCCTGTAGATAGGGGTGTGGGGGAGAGGAGATTGGGAGTGGGAGAGAAAGAAAAAGAGAGAGAGAGAGAGAGAGAGAGAGAGAGAGCGCGCGTGCCAAGATTGGAACTGGCAGGCATCTGGGTGGTTCTGCACTAATCCCATATGCCACATGCCTTGTTTCTTTTCATCCTCTAACCCTTCTCCTTTCTGTGATTTATGGGATCATTTATGGGATCTGTGATTTATGGGATCAGCCCTTCTGCATCACTGAGATACTGGTCACAAGGAGACTAATAGCCTGAGAAAGGAGATTTGCAGCCACCCACAAGCAACACATTTCACACATTGAAAGAGAGACTTCTGACGGTGTGTATAGACCACACAGCCCAGGCAAAGCTCACTGTCTCAGTCTTGAGCTATAACTCAGTGCTGTGGAGTGTGGGGTGTGTGCCACGTTGTCAGCAATATCCCAGGGTATTCAGATGGAATGGCAGTCCCGAAAGAGACAGAAGGGGTGCGTGAGCTGCTTTGAAGAACAAATGCCTGAGAAAAGGTGAGAGGCACATGAGGGTTGAGAGGCTATGAAGAGATCAACCAAACATCATCTACCCTGAGTGCTTTAAAAAGCAGATCAGGAAATTGTCACGTTAACACCAGTTCCAGTGTAAGCTTTGATTTTTCTTTATGCTTTAATCTCAAGATGTTCTGATAAAATCATTGTAATCCAGTCAGAAGTTAGGTTTTCAGTGGGATGTGCTCCATGTGTTGGGTGAGGGAAAGGACAGCGAATGTGTCACCGATCTGTATGGGATCAAGGCGGGCCTCCACGGACAGTGGGGTAGGTTGTCACTGGGAAAGATGTTTGGCCAAAGGAGTGAGAGTGGGGCTAAAACCCAGTCAGATCCATTGGCAAGGAAGGGACACATTCTAAGAATTGATTCTTTTAGGTTCGATCAGAAATGGAGACATTACAACTGACATGACAGAAATTCGAAAGATCATCCGAGACTATTATAAACACCTCTATGCAAACAAATGAGACTATCTAGAGGAAATGGATACAATGTTGGAAACATACAGCCCCCAAATTTAAATTAGGAAGAAATACGAACCCTGAACAGACCAATACTAGCAAGACTGAAACAGTAATTAAAAGTTTCCCAACAACAACAATAACAACAACAACAACAACAACAAGCACAGGACCTAAAAAACTCACAGCTAAATTCTACCAGACTTTCAAAGAAGAACTAGTATCAATTTTACTGAAGCTATTCCATAAGATTGAAGATAAGGAAATTCTTCCTAACTCATTCTATGAAACCAGAATTACTCTGATACCAAAGCTAGGAAAGGACACAACAAAAAAAGAAAACTACAGACCAATTTCCCTTATAGACATAGATGTAAAAGTCCAATAAAATATTAGCAAATCGAATTCAACAGCACCTATAATGATAATAATCCACCATGACCAAGTGGGTCATAGAATGTAAGGGTGGTTCAACAAATGCACATCAAAAAACGTGACCCACTACATAAATAGAATTTCTAAAAAAAAATCATATGATCATTTCAATAGATGCAGAAAAAGCACTATTTTATGATAAAAACCCTCAGCAAAACAGGCATAGAGGGAACATTCCTCAAAACAATAAAAGCCGTATATGACAAACCCACAGCCCATGTTGTCCTAAACTGAGAAAAGTTAGAGGCATCCCCCTCAGAAGTGAATCAAAGCAAGGATGCTCACATTCACCACTCCTATTCAACATAGTACTGGAAGTCTTAGAGCAATCAGGCAAGGGAGAGAAATAAAGGATATCCAGGTTGGAAAAGAAGAGATCAAACTATCTCTGTATGCCGACAATATGATCTTATACCTAGAGAATCCTAAGGACTCCTCCAAATTTAAAAAATTTGGTGGAGTTTCAGGACACAAATCAACACACAGTAAGTCAGTCGCACTGCTCTACATCAATAGTAACCAAGCTGAGAATCAAATCAAGAACACAATTTTATTTACAATAGCAGCCAAAAAACTAAAGATCTCTACAAAGAAAACTACAAAACTCTGTTGAAAGGAACTGCAGAGAACACAAACAAATGGAGAAACATTCCATGCTCATGGGTTAGAATAAACATTGTTAAAAAGACCATATTAGCCAAAGAAATCTACAGACTCAACACGATCCCTATCAAACTACCAATGTTATTTTTCACATAATTAGAAAAAAAAAACCCTTAAAATTCATATGGAACCAAAAAAGAGCCAGAATAGCCAAAGCATTACTAAGCAAAAAGAACAAAGCTGGAGGCTTCACATTACCTGACTTCAAATTACACTGTAAGGCTGTAATTACCAAAGCAGCATGGCAATGGTACAAGAGCAGACACATGGACCAATGGAACAGAGTAGAGAATCCAGAAACAAATTCAAGTACCTACAACCAAATGATCTTTAACAAAGCAGACACTGGGGAAGAGACACCCTTTTCAACAAATGGTGCTGGGAAAATTGGATAGCTATTTGCAGAAAAATGAAACTTGATCCCTTTCTCTCCCCATATATAAAAATTAACTCAAGAGGGATCAAAGACTGAAATGTTAGACCTGAAACCATAAAAATCCTAGAAGAAAACCTAGGAAGAACTCTTCTGGACATTGGTCTAGGCAAAATTCCAAAAGCAAATGCAACAAAAACAAAAATGAAAAAGTGGGACTTAATTAAACTAAAAAGCTTCTGCACACAGAGCAAATTCAACAGAGCACATTCTACATATTCAACAGAGCAAATAGGCAACCTACAGAATGGGAGAATATATTCACAAACTATACATCTGACAAAGGACTAATCTCCAGAATCTACAAAAAACTCAGACAAATCAGCAAGACAAAAGCAATTGACTCTATTAAAAAGTGAGCAAATGACATGAACCGACATCTCTCAAAAGAAGATAACACAAATGGCCAACAAACATATGAAAAAATGCTCAACATCACTCATCATCAGGGAAATGCAAATTAAAACCACAATGAGATACCACCTTACACCAGTCATAATGACCATTATTAAAAAATAAAAAACAGATGCTGGCACAGTTTCAGAGAAAAGGGAATGCTTCTACACAGTTGGTGGGAATGTAAATTAGTACAGTGTCTATGAAAATTGGATTTCTCAACCCCACTACTAGGTATCTACCCGAAGGAACAGAAGTCACTATATAACAATTACAACTGCATCTGCGTGTTTATCACAGCACAATTCACAATTGCAAAGATGCAAAATCAACCTAAATGCCCATCAACCGATCAGTGGATGATGAAAATGTGGTATAGATGCACTATGGAATACTGCTCAGCCATCAAAAAGAATGAGATTGCGTCTTTTGCCTAACTTGGATGGAAATGGAGAACATCATCCTAGATGAACTAACTCAGAACAGAATAACCAAATACCATATGTTCTTACTGATAAGTGGGAGCTAAACTAAGGATCTGCAAAGGCACAGAGAATGGTATAATGGACACTGGACTTTCAGAAGGCGGAGTGGGAAAGGGACAAAAATCACCCATCAGGTACAGAGTGCACAGGTGGGAATGGGGGGTGCACTTAAAGCCCAGACTTCTTTGCCACTGTACATGCAACCATGTCACCAAAACCATGTACCTCTTAAAGCTATTGACATAAAATAAAATAAAATTGGTTCTTCCGGCAAGATACCTGTTTCTAATTCCCACAAAGATGGTATCATGAATTTTTGTAGTCAAGGAAGATGTTTTTCAAACCAATTTTCTATGTTCTTCACTTACCACTTTTTTTTTTTTTTTTTGCTTAACACATTTCCAAAAATGTCTTCTAGGATGTTAATAGGTGATACACAAGACAAAGATTCAGTGGTGAAATAAGTTTTAGAAATTTTGGATTAACCACAAAAAAAGATTTGTTTTAATTGCAGGATTTCTCAGAGCATTTATGTGACCTACATCATGACTCTCCCAGAGGTGGTTGTGGTGAGCAGAATTTCCCAAATATATATGACGGTTATGGTTTGAATGATGGTTTCCCCTTTAAGAATTCATGTTGAAACTTAATTCCCAGTACAACAGTATTATGAGGTGATAAAGTCATGAAGGCTCTTTCCTCAGGAGCGGAACTAACACTTTGATAAAAGGGCTTGAAGCTGAATGCCCTTTTTGCCCTTCCACTGTGTGAGGAACCGGCATTTGTCCTCTCCTGAGGATGCAGAAACAAGGTGCCATCTTGGAAGTAGAGAGAGCAGGCCTCACCAGACCCAAAGCTGCCAGCACCCTTGATCTTGGACCAGCTTTCAGAACTGTGAGAAATAACGTCCTGCTATTGATCAATTACCTAGCCTGTGGTATTTTGTTACAGCAGCACAAATGGATGACTGCAATGCCTATGGCAGCATCTTGGAGGACTTGTGTTCTTTGAACACTTACAGTACTGTGTTAAATTATTGACACATCATTCTTGGGAGCTCCATTAAGGAAATGGTTGTCTTGAGACCAAGTCATTGTTTGCTTTATCAAATGAGAGCGAGTCAGCAAAAATTTCAACCAACTGCCTTGACTTCCTAGTAGAGTCATGGTCTCCTTGGTGGAAGAGACATAATGCCTTCACAAAAGCACTAATGTAGGATTTGAGGGTGCAGAAAACCTTTAGCACATGGGAGGGCATCTCCTTCCATGGCTGCTCATGGTCTGACATCCATTGGTCAGGATCTCCTTCACAGACAGGATCCTCCACACATCAGCAACCCATAAGGTCACTTGGAAGCTAAGAGGTTTGGATGATACTATTTAAGCGAATAGGAAGAGATAGCAGAATAAAGGAAAGAATGCTTAAGCTTGCTGGAAATAATGAACCATCCAGACAATATCTGATGACTTCTTTGACATGAATCTTCTAAATATGGAGACACCTCTGTGATGCCCTCCGCCCTAACGAAGAAACAAAAAAGTTCAGGGTGTTCTTTGTTTTTCTGCTTCCTTCCCCTGTACCTCACTGGTCTCTGCAGGCCCTTGAGAAGTTTAGGAAGGGCTGAAGAGTTTCTAGTCAGACCTGTAGGCCTCAGCTTTCCTTGTAGCCCCAAGGACATACAACCCAGGAGAGTAAAAGGGCCTGATGGTTGGTTGGGTTCTCAAGTTCTGCTCCACTGTCCATAGGCAGCTAGGGGGCTGCGTGAGACCAGCATGAGTGGAATCTGAGGACGTGCTCTGTGGCTGGTTGCTGTATCTGGAAATTGGAAGAACAACACATTCTCAGGGCCTCTGAGGGTTGAAAAACTGAGATAGACCTCTGACGCATCCAAATGTCGAGGTGCTGTGGGTTATTCTTTCTAAATTCAGATGGAATTTGCTTATTATTTTCTTTTGCTCATTCAACTCTGTGACTCATGCCAACTGGAAGCATCCTGACCCAGAAAAATTACCAAAAATATAGCAGCTATCACTATCTGTTGCCTAAATGTTCATTTTGGTTTGTTCTCTTATGCATTTGGAACTCGTCAAAAAGTTGAAAGGGCATCACAGAATCATAATAATCATGACCCACTCATGAGAGGAATTTCTGCTTTTGTGCCTGGAGAAAGGAATATTTCTTAGCAGATGAATTCAAATGCAAATCTCCTTGCCTACATGTGGGATTAGAGAAAGTATACATTATAAGCATTTGAAAACCCATTTAAATTTGGCTGTATTTGTCGTCCCAGGTTTTTAGTCACATCTATTTTCTATGTGTTTACAAGCCACGTAATGAAGAATTTGGTGACCTTTAAAAGTAATTTCCCTTTTGTTCCCTGAGATAGCCCCAAGGAAGTTCTACAGATTTATGAGGAGAATGACCACATTTTTTGTTTTGCCTAGACAGTCCTGGTTAATGATAGTTGATCAACTAGTCATTCTTACTTATTTTTAGCTCTCCATTTTACTCTCCTAAGTGTTTCACATGAGTGATAATTATATGATCTCCCTACTCGTGAGTGGGAGAAACGAGTGGGTGGAAGACATGCCACAGTCTTAATTTTCTGACTATAAATGGATACTTCTCAAAGGAATTACAGGCTATCAACAATCTGCTGTAGCCATATGTAAGAGGGTAATTAAGGACATAGTGTAGAGCCTTTTGCTAACAACCCAAGTGAAATGGTGTGAGTTTCAGGACAGACAAGAAAAACATCGCCAGTGTGACGTGAGCAGATTACAGAGGGAATTGAAGGAGGTCATTATGATGACCAAGTAGCTATGGCTGCATCAGAGGCTGCATCGTAGCAAAGCTCCTGCTTGAATTTCTTACGGTGCTTACACTTTGTTGCCCAATCAATTTTACACTTAGATAAAACAATGGACAAAGTCAAGGAGGCAGAATGCAGCTGGCTCTGTGCACCATCCGCTCTCACAGGAAACCTGCTCTCTGCTGCTCCTACTTTGAACTTCAAAGTCCTCTCTCAGGCTCCCCTGTTACACTCCGAGGCGGAAGCCTTCTCTAGAGCTGAGCAGGGCTGTTTGCAGGCATCTGTCACTTGATCATCATTCCATCTGTCCCAACATGGCTTGCCTATGCTATGCCTCACATTCCCCAATTCAGCCTGTACCTTGTAGTGTCTACCCTGTGTGCTCTGGTGGATGAAATCGCTTTACTCCTCTCCTTTGCAGTGAGCACTGCCTTAAGGGTTTTGGAGAGGCGCTGTGGGAGTGTCTCCTGGCTTCTTTCCGCTGCTGCCTCGTTGATGGTGGGTGGGTTCATCGACATCTGGTGGTGCCTTGTCCCAGACGTCAGCCTGGAACCCCTGACCCTGTGGCAACCTGGGACCTGGCCTATCTTGATGATCACCTTCCTGCAGCCCTCCACGTGGACACTGTGCCCTCCAGGCCTCCCAGCCTGGCAGTGCCTGATTCCCTCCGTGTGCCCTCCTCCCATTTGGCCTTGCTGGCCTGCCCTCTGAAGGGCTGCTTCCTGTTTGTCTGGTGTATGAATCCATTTTACGTTGCTATAAAGAGATGCCGAATCTGGGTAATTTATAAAGAAAAGAGACTTACTTTGGCTTATGGTTCTGCATGGTGCTGGTGTCTGCTGGGCTCCTGGGGAGGTCTCAGGAAGTTTACAATCATGACGGAAGATGGAGAAGGAGCCGGCGTGTCACACGGCGAGAGGGCAGCAAGAGAGAGAAGGAGGTGCCAGGCTTTTAAAAACAACCAAGTCTCTTGTGAACAAAAGAGCAAAAACTCATTACCTTAAGTACAGCACCAGGCAATCCCCTCGGGTCCCCTCCCACAGTGGGAAATCCTGCTTTCTCACGAAAAAGAACAGCACCAAGCCATTCATGAGGGATCCACGCTCCTGACCCAATCACCTCCTTCCATACCGGGGATCGCACTTCAACATGAGATCTGGAGGGGACAACAGTCCAAACGGTGTCACCTAGTGACTGGACCCACTGTGGCCCGGGCAATGCAGCCAACGGCCCTGCCGTCCTGGGCTGCAGCTGAGCCTTCCCCACTGTAGTCTCAGCCTGGGCCTCGGAATGACCTTCTGAGATTATCCTTTCTTGGTGCTCACACTTAACCCTGGGATGTCCTTTAGAGTTCTCGCGATATCTCATAGCTCTGCTCCTATCATGGCTTAATAATTCTTCGTGGTAAACATTCCACCTTTTTTTTGAGATGCATTAAGAATTTATTGTTAGAACCAAAAGCTTTAGTAAAAACCCTAAAAAAGCATGCAATCCATACTCATGCTGAAGGATGCGAACAACATAAAAGGGTATAAGTTGAAAATGGAAAGTATCTCTTTACTTTTCCCACTTCTTCTGTACAGCCACCTCCTCTCCCAACTATAAGCGTCACTCATAGTGTCTTATGTACTCTTCTGCAAACTTTCTGTACCTAAGTAAACATACACACACAGGTTAACTTTTTAAAACCTGGTTATGCTCTAAGCACATTTTTGAACCCTATTTGTGTCTTTAGTTAATATATCTTGCCTGTCTTTCCCTGTCAATAAGTCTCATTTTTAAAAACTGTTTACTTATCTATTTATTTTTATTTTTCAAGGAATACAAGCCCATCTTTTAAAATATTAGGCTGAGCACGGTGGTTCACACCTATAATCTCAGCACTTTGGGAGGCCCAGGTGGGAGGATCATTTGAGGCTATGAGTTTGAGATCAGCCTGGGCAACACAGTGAGACCACATCTCTATAAAAAATATAAAAAATAGCAGGTCATGGTGGAATATGCCTGTAGTCCTAGCTGTTCAGGAGGCTGAAGTGGGAGGATTGCTTGATCCTAGGAGGTCAAGGCTACAGTGAGCCAAGATGGTGCCACTGCACTCCAGCTTGGGTGACAGAGTAAGCTTTAGTCAGTCAATATATTACTCTCACATTGTCAATATTTACATGTGAGCACCATGTGTTTTCAGCTATATATCTACAGTTGGGGTTTTGTTTGTCTATAGGTAGATTCTTAAAGTTGACCCACGATGAATAGCATCTATAATATCACAATTATATAACTAATATTCCCAGTAAAACCAGCTGGCCTGAATGAGGCTTTCAAGACGGAAACAAGAGACTCTCTCAAGTCAATTGGTGATTTTTCCTTGCATTGCGATAATGTTTTTTTTCAAATTTCAGTTTGCATTATATTTATTTTTTTCTACAGTTCCTACCCGATTTTGTACCAATTTTTCTTTTGTTTTGTTGACCAAAAAACATGTTTTTAAGAGCTTCCATGTTCTTTTTTTTTTTTTTAGTTGGAGTCTCACTCCTTCGTCCAGACTGGAGGGCAGTGGCACGCTCCTGGCCACTGTAGCCACAACCTGCTGGGCTCCAGCGATCTTTCTGCCTCAGCCTTCCAAGGAGCTGGAAGGCGCACACTACCATGCCCGGCTAGTTTTTGATTTATTGCAGAGACGAGGTCTTGCCAAGTTGTCCTGGTGGGTCTTGAACGCGCGGGCTCAGGCAATCCACTCGCCTTGGCCTCCCAAAGTGCTGGGATTACAAGCTGAGCCCCTGAGCCCGGCCGCTTCCATGTTCTTAATAATAAACTGAGGATCATCTTGTTATTGAAGACCCTCACAGAACCCGCTGTTTTTTTTTTTTTTTGAGTGGGAGTCTCACTCTGTCACCCAGATTGGAGTACAGTGGCTGCTCCCAGCCACTGCAGCCTCGACTTGCTGGGCTCCAGCGATCCTTCCGCTTCAGCCTTCCAAGTACCCAGAACTACAGGCGTGCGCTACCATGCCCGTCTAATTTTTTTGATTTATTGTAGAGATGAGGTCTCACCAAGTTGCCCAGGCGGATCTTGAACCCGTGGGCTTAGGCAATTCACTCACCTCGGCCTCCCAAAGCGTGGGATTACAGGCTTAGCCACTGAGCACGGCCAGAACCTGCTGTTTTAATTTAGAGCCATTGCTTTCTAAGGTGACTGCAAAACTGTTATCCTAAATTTTCTTTCCATTGGGTTCTTCTAGTGTTTTTTGTTTTTCCAGAAAACATTAATTTTCTTATTATTTTTTTGAGTTGAGTCTCACTCCCTCGCCCAGGCTGGAGTGCAGTGGCCGCTTCCGGCCACCACCGCCTTGACCTGCTGGGCTCCGGCGATCTTTCGCCTCAGCCTTGCAAGTAGCTGGAACTACAGGTGTGTGCTATCATGCCTGGCTAATTTTTTGATTTATTGTAGTGATAAGGTCTTGCCAAGTTGCCCAGGCTGTTCTTGAACCTGTGGGCTCAGGCAATCCTCTCACCTTGACCACCCAAAGTGCTGGGATTACAGGCTTGAGCCATGGCACCCGGCCCAGAAAACATTTATTATTATTATTTTTTGTTTTGCTTAAGACTGTTGTCAAATAATTACCGGAAATTGTAGAAGAATTTTCTGCATTGCTAGATTTCTGAAGATGTCATTACTTTACTCTCATACGTGATAGATATTTGTCTGAATCCCCTCTCCCCCCCAAAAAATCTAGTGTCAGTCTGGGTCCAATAAGGAGACAGAAATCACATAGAAATTGGAACAGGAAAAAGTAATAACTATTAACTCTAGTAGAGAATTTCAGTAATGAGGACTTATCTAGAAAGAAGTCACGAAAATGTTAACACATGTGAGGAGAGTAGCTATGAGGAGATGTTCTAACCCTGAGCTGAGAGGGACCACCCAGAAGGGCTCCCCGCCTCCCCTCCCTGCCCTGGGGGGAGACCCAGCTCTTGTGGGAGAGGGTATAGCTGTGACCACTGAAGAGCCGGGAGGTCACCTCTAAGGTGCTGCAGGAGGCTGCTCATGGGGGAAGTATCTCGCCAGAGCCATGGTGCTGCAAACACTCTCAAAGGATGCTAGCTATTGGGTGCTGTTGCTGACCTGCACTACAGGTGCTGGGTACAAGCAGCTGCCTGTGCTGTAGCAGCCTGAGAGAAGCATCGCCAAACCTGGAGCCAAAGCTCCCTTCTCCAGGATGTCTTTCTGGCGCTCTCCAGTGGCAATGCTGTTGTAACAGCAGCCAATGAAAACAATCGAAAGGGCCCAGATCCGTTTTCACAGAGCAAGCAAAAAGGGAGAACTAGGAACCAAAAGGCAATAAACTAACAGTCACCACATCTAGGTACAGAACCATGTGGCCTGGGATCTGCTTTATTTTCTTCTGACAGCTTGGGATGCAGATGAGAAGTCTGATGCCCCCTTACTATTTCTTCATGAAGGACCTGGGTTTTTTTTTCACCCTCTCTGCATTTCTCTTTATCTTTGGAGTTCTGACATTCCACCAGAATGTGTCTAGATGTCATTCCCTCCCACAATTCACCTGTTTGAGACTCTGTGGGTCTAGCCCAATCTAAAGACTTGAGTTTTCAGCTCAGAAAATTCTTATGTTTGTTTATCCTATTATTATTTCCTCATGCCAATTCCTGTTCTCTCTCTTTTTTGAGCTCCTACAAAGCAAATGCTGGAGCCACTGACTTGATGCTCTCTATCTTTAACTTTCTTCTCAGACTTTTTCCTTGTTTCTTGGTTTGAAGTTCTGTGAAATTTTCTTGCTTTTATGTTGCAGCCTTGGCTATATCTATGTTAAGATCCCACCGCCCTGTTAAATTATTTAATTTAATTTCTTTTGGCTTAAAATAATCATATTTTAATTACCCACGGACTCTTCCTTTTTTCTGATGCTTCCTTTTCATAACAGCATTCTCAGTTTATGAAAGCAAAATCCTCTTGAATCTTTCTGAAGATACCAATTTAGAATTCTAAAGTTTTTTCTGTTCCTTGCATTTTCTGTTTCCTGAAGCATTTAGTTGTTTTGTTTATTTGGTCCTTTCACTTTATATTGCTAGTTTGCCTCAGAACTCTAGCTTTCATTCATGAATGAAGGACTCAAACTGATTAGTGTAGGGGTCTGTAGGTGTCCTCTGCAGTTTTGTAGGAAAACGTTCCTAACGGATTCTTGAATGGGATGGCTAACTTTAGGTTTTAGGTAAATAGGTGAGTTATGCTAGAAACTAGTTCACTTTGACCCAAAACTTCAGGGGGTACAAGCTGAGTCCTCTTGGTGAGGGGTAAGTGGTGTCCAACCCGAACCTCAATAAGAGATCTGACTCAGCACACACAAGGCTCTTTTCTGAAATCAATCCTTCAACTGAGTTTTCATACCTCTTTTGTAGTCTCCATGTACATGAGTGGTTTATGAGTTGATTAACTGGTTATCAGTCACCTATTTTGAAAACTGTTATCTCGTTGAATATCCCATTTTGGAAAGAAGTATCTTATTGATCTTGTTTACTCTGCCAACCTTTTCATTATACTGTGATGTTAGTGATATCCTTGAGTATTTATGAAAATATATATGGAGTATGAGGTCCTAAAAGCGTGTCAAAAAGTGTTTTTTCTTATTTTGTTTTATTTCATTTTATCTTATCTGAGACAGGGTTTCACTTTGTCACCCAGGCTGGAGTGCAGTGGCATGATCATAGCTCACTGCAGCCTCAAACTCCTGGGCTCAATTGATCCTCCCACCTCAGCCTCCTGAATCACTTGGACTACAGGCATGTACCACCATGCTTGAGTAATTTATTTAATTTTAATTTTTTTTGTAGAAATGAGGTCTCACTATGTTGCCCAGGCTGGTCTTGAATGCCTCATCTCAAGTGATTCTCCCACCTCGGCCTTCCAAAGGCTGGGATTATAGGCATGGCCGGGTGCTAAGTCTAAGCTTTGAGAATCACTGGCTTAGCTCATGGGAGTGGTTGTGACTGACTCAATTGTCAGCCATCTCAGGGCTTTTCAAACAATTGCAGTCATTGCCTTTTCCCCACCTAAACCTTCTCAAGTCACTGCTCAGAAGTAGCCCTAGGGCAGGAGGAGGAGCGGAAGGTCTGGGACTCTTGCCACCAACTGCTTTACTCCTGATTTACTATGTGGCACTAGGTCATAACCATAACTGCTCCTCTTGGCTGAGGGCTGTCTATCGGCCAGCCACTGTGCTAAGCCCTCGACGCTTGTATTCCCAGTAACTTCTCACAACAGCTCCATAATCATCCCAGGCTTACCGAGGATCAGAGGGGAAGACGAATGGTTGCACAACTCTATGAATATGCTAAAATCCACCGAACTATGCATTTTAAATGGGGGAATTTTATAGTATGTGAATTATATCTCAGTAAAGCTGTTGCTAGGGGGAGTTTTGTGCCAATCTGAAGTGGAAGTGATTAAATTTATGAATGAGGTTAAGCATCTTATGTTTAATGGTAATTTTTCTTTTTAAAAATATCTTTTCTTCACTTGAAGTCTGGGGTGTTGGTTTTTTACTCACTGATTCATAAGAGCTCAAGGTTGGTCTGTCATATACATTACAGATACTTTTCCTTGTTGCTATCTGATTTTTTTAACTTTATTCCTGTTCTTTCTGCCCAACAGAAAATACCAATTTTTACTGAGGTAAAGTCATCCAAAAATTTTAATGGGTTTGGGGTTTTATGTCATAATTGTTAAGGCCTTATTAACCCCATCATCAGTCTCAGGATAACTAAGAAAAAAATGCCTTTATGCTTTCTTCTAGTACATTTATGATTTCTTTTTTTAATGCTTTTTTTTTGTCTATCTGGAATGGGAGTAATGTGTAAAAATCTAGCCTATTTTTCTTCCAGATGGTTGACCAGCTGTCCCAACATGATTTATTAATTAATATATCCTAGCTTCATCTATTAGAAATGTCACCTCTGCTACGTATTAAACTCTCATATGTGTTTGATTCTATGTTGACACCCTTTATTCCATTTCACTGGTGTTTCTGTGAATTCATTCATCAGTACTAAATATACTCTTTTATCGCTACCGCTATATAGTCCATTTAAAACATGGTAAAGTTAGTTCTTGTTCCTTTCGTGTTGGTAGCCGGCCACGGAGGCCCACTGAGCATTAGGGATCAGGGAGGGCCGTGGACCCCGAGACCACTAGGATGTGTTCGGGAGCCGTAGACACCATTCCCTCCCTCTTTAATATTTGGCATATTTAGCCAGAAAGAA
>CAUYQG010164235.1:0-27611 GCA_963574415.1 Tarsius wallacei
GGCTAATTTTTTAATGTATTGTAGATATGAGGTCTCGCCAAGTTGCCCAGGCGGGTCTCGAACCCACGGGCTCAGGCAATCCACTCACCTCAGCCTCCCAAGGCACGGGATTACAGGCTGAGCCACCGAGCCCGGCTGTTAGATATTTTTTAAGAGTCTTAAGTTAGAAAGTACTAAATCATTTGCAGTCGGTTTTGGAGAAAGGTCAATACTATCTAACTCACAAATTCTACCCACAATCACTTGCGGGGAGGACGGCTGAGGCGAGGATAAGAGCAGTCAGACACATCACACAGGAATGTCAATGGTGAAAGAGCAAACCCACTGCAAAGGTTTCTCTGTCACCTGGAACACTGTCGACGATGGTGGAGCACGCCTGGGCCACGCAAATGTTAAGGCATTAAAATAAGAAGCTTAAATTACTATTGAGGTATTTGCTTCCCACAGACGTTTCATAGCAGAAGGGAATTTTTAGGAGACTGGCAGAAGCTTCAGGTAATCATGAGAAAACGGCACAGAGGCAGACCAAGGCAAAGCAAGATCAGGGAAGCGAGAAATGAAGAGTGAATAGAAAGAGGGGTAGTGCGTCACAGGACACCAAGAAAGCATTTTCACAAGGCTAGATTTGAGAATTTAAAAGTCTCTTTAGTGAAGGTAACCGGAAGATAACTTAATAACAAACTAATGGCCAAATGTAGTAGGAATATAAAAATATTTTGGCCTAGCCGGCTCGGTGGCTCAGCCTGTAATCCCACGCTTTGGGAGGCCGAGGTGAGTGAACTGCCTGAGCCCGTGGGTTCGAGACCCGCCTGGGCAACTTGGCAAGACCTCATCTCTATAATAAATTTAAAAAATTAGCCAGGCATGGTAGCAAGCGCCTGTAGTTCCAGCTACTTGGAAGGCTGAGGCGGAAGGATCGCCGGAGCCCAGCAGGTCGAGGCTGACTCCAGTCTGGGCGACAGAGTGAGACTCCAACTCAAAAAAAAAACAAAAAACATTTAGCTTAAGCAAGAAAAATAAATACAAAGCATCCAAATTAGAAAGGAAGAAAAATTATCTGTTTGCAGATGATATAATCTTGTACGTAGAATACCCTAAAGATTCCACTCAAAAATCTGCTGTAACTAATAAATGAATTCAGCAAAGTCACAAAAATCAGTTGCATCTCTATATACTAACAACAAACAATCTGAGAAAAAACAACTAGGGAAATAATTCAATTTAAAATAGCAACAAAAGGAATACAAAATCTAGGAATAAACTTAACCAAGGAGGCAAAAGACTTGCACACTAACTATAAAACATTGTTCAAATAAATTAAAGAAGGCCAAATAAATGGAAAAGTATCCCTTATTCACAGACCATAAGACTTAATATCTTCAAGATGGCATACTACCCAAGCAATCTATAGATTCAATAAAATCCCTATCAAAATCCCAATGAGTTTTTGCAGAAGCAGAAACACCCATCCTAAAATTCATATGGAACTTCAAGGAAGTCTGAATAGTCAAAACAATCTCGAAAAATAATAAAATTGGATTTCTTAAAATTCCTGATTTTAAAACAATACAAATCTACAGAAATCAAAACAATGTGATACTGGCATAAAGACAGACATATAGGTCAATGGAATAGAAAAGAGACCCCAATGCAGTGGCTTACACCTATAAACTGGTGCTTTGGGAGGCTGAGGTGGGAGGGTTGCTTGAGGCCAGGAGTTCAAGACCTGCCTGGGCAAAACAGCAAGACCCCTGAAACAAACAAACAAAATAGCTGGGCATGATGGCTCGCACCTAAAGTCCCTGTCACTTAGGAGGCTGAAGTAGTAGGATCACTTGAGCTCAGAAATTCAAGGCTGCAGCAAGCTGTGATTGCACCACTGCACTCCAACCTGGGGAACAGAGAAAGACCCCAGTCTCTTAAAAAACAAATTAACAAAAAAGTTAATATACATAGCTGCAAACTATCTTTCCAGAACTCATTTCTCCTGTGTAAGTATAAGAAATGAAGTTTATGCTGTATAGACTTTTCCTCTCCCTCTATCTTTTCCAATACCATGTGTATTTCCCTTCAGTTTCCCCACTGTCTTAACTCCAAATGCAAATAAAAATTGCTGTGTGTTGTTTTACATACAATTTATGCTGAAGTATCAAATAATTGGAACATATTTATTTTAAATGGGAATAAGTATATTACTGTCGCTAGAGATACCATATCCATATATATTCTTGTGAACAGACTATTAGAAATCTGATTTCTTTGAGATCTATACAAATATGAATGAAATATTAAATGTATACAGTGTGGCAAAGTAAAGACGACTTTGTTTACCAACACAAGTATCAATCAGTGTGTGACCACCCGTTATCCACAATGGGCCTGCATATGAACCTTTCTAATCTGCACTGATCCCAGTAAACAGCTTGAGAAAGAAGAAAACAATTCATTTTATCTGATCAAAAGAGCCCACATTACATAGTTTTACTATTTCCAAGACTAGCAACAATTATATCCATCAAAAATACTGAACCCTAGCTAGTCAGCACTATGACCTACCATCTGCAGATACTATCAAGAATATAGAAGCCATCCATGTGTAGAGAAACATTCTGACTTTGAATCTGTTGAAAATGTAGCAATTTGAATATCAAAGTAAGTTCTTTTAAAGAAAGTACCTACCACTTAAAAACTTTTATACTAGTTTCCTAACCTAATCATGAAAATAAAACAAAAACCCTAAAGTAATAAAGGCCAAATAACTGAAATTCCATTAATAATTTAAAACCCATAAATAATTCAATAAAGGATGCAATAACTATACATTAACAAAGACACAGAAAATTGCTACAAAGAAACAGCAAAAAATAATGAAATCTGAGAAAGTATAATGGCATATTTATGTATTAGCATGAAACAATTTCAAAACAATAGATTATCACAAATATATTCATAAAGTTGTCTACTGATCAGAATAAGAGGTTGCAATATCAGGAGTAAATGCTAAAAAAGTATTAGTATTTTCTTATTCAGCTGTGAGGCACAAATTAAACTTAATATATAGACAAAAATTGTTGAAAATTCTAATATAAATTATGAATTTTTCTTCCTATTTTGCTTTTCATCTTTTCATTCTCTCCTTCTTTAAATGTCTTTTTAAAAATGTGAAATAACAAAGGCCCCACCTTCTACTAGAGATGCTAGTATGAAATAAGAACAGAGACATTGGGATACATTTTAAGGATTATCATGATCATCTGACAATGTGAGAATACTTCACTGACATAAAAATTCAGATTTCTTAAAAATGTAAATTTAGTGCTAACTGAAGATTTCACATATAAGGAATGGCACGTTTAAAATGAGAATTATTCTATTAGAAACTTGCATGTAACCATCTGTAAATCAATCCCAACAAGTGTTTAAGAACTGCGCCATTCACCTGTGACGCTGTTGTGTCCTGCCTGACGCAGACAGTGCTGGGTGCTGCTGACTTTCTACCAGGAGCAGAGCGCAGCATGTGATACTTCAGGGAATTCAAGCATTAGGAAGGTAGCCTGTATCTTCCAGGAGCTTGATGGTGAGGACACAACAGAACAGAACAGCCATGACGCCACGGGGAAAGCCAAGAGCCATGAAGAAGGTTCAAACTGGGGGCTGCAGGGTTCAGAGAAGAGAACAGCACTTCCATGCCTCCCAACTCAGCAGTTCAATAAATGTCAATTTTCTCTTAAAAATCAAGATTACAGGCAACCCCCTCCTCAGGTTCCCTCCCACTGTGGGAGCTTTCCTGTCTTCTCAATAAATCTTGCTTTCTAAAAAAAACCAAGATTACAACGTGATCTCAGGAAGCAGATTTGTAAATCTCACTAATTGATCTTTTAATATTTCATGAAGTTGACTAAACAGTCGAAAAGCAACTGGGGATGAATACACTCACAGCTTATGCCTTTTAAAAAGAGGAAACAAAATTCTGAATCAGGCAGAAAAACAAAATAGGGAAGATTAAAGCAGAAATCCATAAAGTATCAGAAAAAAGGAAAACGATGAAACCAGAATTTAATTCTTTGAAAAGATGAACAATTAAAAAAACCCTACTCTGGGCTAAAAAAAATACAGTGAAGACATGAATTGTCGAAATCATGAATAAAAAATAGGAATACCAATATTAACTCTACAGAAATATTAGGGAACATGAAAAATTTTATGCCAACAAATTAGATAACTTAGATGAAATGGGAAAATTCCCAGAAAGACACAAATGATCAAAACTGATTCATTAAGGAATGGAAAAATCTGGCTACATTCCTAACAAATCAAGAAATTAAAATAGTAACTAAACATTTTACCACAGACAGCTCAGTCCCAGTTGGCGTCACCGGCAAATTCTATCAGTTATCCTAATAGTAGCAGCACTCCTTTACAAAGTCTATCAGCAAATTAAGAAAGAAGTTGGGACAGAGCAGGTGACCTTCAGATAGTGTGGCCAGATTGCATGTCAATGATACATAAGAAATCTGTTAGTGATAGCTAACTTATATATTTAGTTTATTCTTACTGAGTTTAGTGAATTAAAATAAATATCATTTCACTTTGCCTTGTTTTAAAATTTAGTTAATATGATGCCATTTTAGGCTTTATCAAATAAAAACGTTTAAAAATGAAACTTTTTCCGATATTACATTTATTGGCGACAGTTTTCTTATAGAGCTTTATACAAAATCTTAGTTTTGCTCTGATCTTATTTGGTACTCAAAGCAGAGTAAGATGTACAAAAAAAGTTTTTAACAGCATTTCATGCTGGGCATGGTGGCACATGTCTTTAATCCCAACACTCTGGGAAGCTGAGGCAGAAGGATAGCTTGAGCCCAGGAATTTGAGACCGGCCTGAGCAACACAGCAAGACCTCATCTCTACAAAAAAAAAAAATAATAATAATTAGCCAGGTGTGGTGGTGTGAGTCTGTAGTCCCAGCTACTTGGGAGGATGAGACGGAAGAACTGACTAAGCCTAGGAGGTTGAGGCTGCAGTGAGCCATGATTGTGCCATCGTACTCCAGCCTTGGTGACAGAGTGAGCAGAATGAGACCCCATGGGGGGGGGGGGGAGAAGGGAGAGAGGGACAGAGATAGAAGGAACATGAATTTCAATGATAGAGAAAATATCCTTAAATCTTGTTTTAGACCAGCGAGACAGGATAATTCTATTTCACACCTATATATAGCCTATTATTTTAGTCAATGACGCAAAATTTATTGTTCGAGCCCAACCCTAATGCTAGGTATACAGCTCTAAAAACAATGACCTCACTTTCAAGAAAGCTATGCCACAGCAAATACATAATAGCAAACACCTGTACAACAGTTTTCCTTACACTTTTATTTACATATCTATCTAAGTTCATTTGAAAGTCATAGTTTTTCTATGAAGGACACATTAACTCTGCTTTGCACATGGGATAACAGAACCACAAGCTCTCTTGCCCAGGATCACAGGGATTAGGTGGTGCATTACAGGTTTGTTTCCAGGTATTTTGATTTTACACATTATACTGTTTCACTTATTGTATTCCTCAAGGTATGGGACTGGCTTAGGATGTAAGAGATGATTTTAAATGATCCATTAAGTGGCAGTATTCTTTCCTTTCTAGGTACGGGTGACTGCAGTTGCCAGCTGCGGTGCCATTTAGAAATGACTACTTGACTGATTCTGGCCAATGAAATGAGAGCAGACATGATTCTATACCTCAAAAACCCAAGAGAATCTGTCAAAAACCTTGCACTGATAAAGGACTTTGGCAAAGTCTCAGGGTATAAAATAAATGTGCAAAAGACAGTTGCATTTCTATTTACCAATAGTAAACAAACAGAAACCCAAATAAAAAGAAAACTCACAATACCATTCATAATAGCCAAACAAAAAAATCAAATATCCTGGCATCTTCCTAACCAGAGACATGAAAGACCTTTACAACGAAACCTACAAAACACTGCTCAAAGATATCAAAGATGACACAAACAAATGGAAATATATTCCATGCTCATGGATTGGAAGAATCAACATTGTTAAGATGTCCATGCTACCCGAGGCAACCTACAGATTTTAATGCAATACCCATTAAATTACCAGCAGCATTCTTCTCAGACCTGGAAATGACAATACAGGAATTCATATGGAAACATAAACCACCACGAATAGACAAAACCATCCTCAGCAAAAAAAAAAAAAGCAGAAGGTATCACATTCTCAGACTTTAAACTTTATTATAAGGCTACAATAAGCAAAACAGCCTGCTATTGGTACAAGAACAGGCATACAGACCAATGGAAAGGACAGAGATTCCGGAAGCAAAACCTCAATTTCTCAACCAACTCATCTTCGACAAAGCCTCCACCATCAACCACTGGGGAAAGGGGAACCTATTCAGTAAAAGGTGCTAGGAAAACTGGCTGACCACATGCAGAAGATTAAAACAAATCTAACCTATCCCCATAGACAAAAATCAATTCTAAATGGATCAAAGACCTAAATGTAAAACCTCAAACTATAAGAACCTTAGAAAATGCAGGAGGCACCCTTATGGAAATTGGAACTGGCAACCAATTCCTAATCAAAACCCTAAGTGCCCATGCCATAAGAGATAAGATAGACAAGTGGGACCTTATCAAACTGACAAGCTTCTACAAAGTCAAAGAAACCATCGAGAGAGTGGAGAGAGAGCCCACAGACAGGGAAAAATATTTGCCAACTGTATGTCTGACAAAGGCCTAACAGCTAGGATCTAAAAGGAACTCATACATGCTGAAAAGAAAAAAACAAATAGCCCCATTACAAAGTGGGCAAAAGGTATGAATAGAAACTTCTCAAAAGAAGACATACGAGCAGCCAACAGATACATGAAAAATTGCTCAGCCTCATTCATAGTCATCAAAGAAATGCAAATCAAAGTCACACTGAGATACCACCTAACTCTAGTCAGGATGGCCATCATCAATAACTCAAAAAAACAGCAGATGTTGGAAAGGATGCAGCGAAAAAAGAACACTCCTACACCTTTAGTGGGAGTGTTAACTAGTACAACCTCTGTAGAAAACAGTGTGGCGATTCCTAAAAGGTCTAAAAATCGACCTTCCATACAACTCCACAATACCCCTACTGAGAATATACCCGGAGGAACTCAAACCACGCTATGAAAAAGATACCTGCATAGTATGTTTATTGCAGCATTGTTCACAATAGCAAAAACATGGAACCAACCGTGCTGCCCTTCAAAAAAGGACTGGATAAAAAAATGTGGTATATATACGCAATGGAATATTACGCATCCATAAAGAAGTACAAAATTAAGAACTTCACAGCAACTTGGATGGACTTAGAGTCTATACTACTGAGTGATCTACCACAGAAACAAAGAACTGAGTATCACATATTCTCACTCATAAGGGGACCTTGAGCAGCTATCGTAATATTATAAGAAAGGGATTGGCAGCAATGGGAAACTGCCAGGGGAGGGCAGGGGCAGGATTGGCAGTATTGGGAATCTGCCGGGGGGTGGGGAGTGCACACCTCATCAACAAGGGTACCTGCATAAGGAACTTTTGTATACCTAACCCTGAATTGTACCCCACATCTTTAAAATGAAAAATTAGGAAAAAAAAAAAAAGAAATGAAAGCAGAAGAGACATATTCCCTGCTTAATTCTACAATATGTCTCCTCCTCTGACAGAAAAATCATGATGAACATTCAAAAACTGAAGCTCGGAAGCTTCAGTCACTGCAAGCTTGGAGCAGCATGGACCGGCCACGGAGAGCTTGGCTTGTAGGGTTGTCCCAGCTTGCCGGGGTATTGAAAACAGAGCTTAGCTTCAGAAACAGCTGAAGGTTTAAGTAGCTAGAATTAATGTTCTAGTTATACTGATTTTCCAGTTTGATACAAACTCTCGTTTAAAGTAAATTTATTTAAACAAAAGCATAAAATTCTAAGAAAATATTAGGTTAAAAAGTACAGGTATAAGCAGGTAGGGCAAAAATCATGCAGTTCCTATGCCAAGCAGCTGAGCTGCAAGCAAAGCATTTCGACAACTGCATTTAAATTGGTATCCAGTATGAAAGGTAGAACTGATAAAATATTTTTAGATTAACAATCTATTTGAGCCATGACTGGAATATATGTCAGGTAATAAGAGAATTAGGAGATAGACAGAAACAGAAAAATCAGTAAGTTAAAAAAACCCTTCTCATATGAACATCATTTGGGCAATCTAGTCATTTGAGTAGATAATAGAGCATTTTCGTCTTTAAATTTTTTCCATCTTTTTGGGAGGGACTTCTTTTCCAGCTCTCCATGCCTCTCACAGTCTTCAGTTCCCATGACAGCACTGTCAGAGGCCAGACGTGAGAAAAGAGGAAGCAGAGACGAAATCTGTGTGCTGTCTCTGCAGCATGTCATCGAAGAACCCACGTCACAGGATACAACGTGGCATCCTAACTTAGACAAGTGTGGTATATAAACACAGAAAAGTAGTCGTTTATTTGTTAAATTCAGAGTAAACCACGAGGTCATTCTTGAAATCTTCACGTTTAGCATAAACTCACTCTGAGTTTCTGAATTGTGTTGCCACATTTCAAAATATGTGAAGGTTGAGCCGGGCACAGTGGCTCACACCTGTAACTCCAGCACTCTGGGAAAGTGAAGCAGAAGAGTCACTTGAGGCTAGGAGTTTGAGACCAGCCTGGGCAACACAGCAAGATTCTATCTCTACAAAAAGTATACAAAATTAGCTGAGCGTGGTAGTGCACACCTATAGTCCTCACAACTTGAGAGGCCGAGGTGAGAGGATCACTTGGGCCCAGGAGTTTGAGGCTACAGTGAGCTATGATTGCGCCACTGCACTCCAGTCTGGGCGACAGAGCAAGACTTTGCCTTGAAAAAAAAAAAATACGTGTGTGTGAAGAAGGGTTTTATCAAGGGCAAAACTGGCACAGAAAGAAAAATCTTTGAAAAATTTGTCTCTGATCATGAAGACCACGAAAAGCCAAAGATTGATAAGATGAAGAAGAAAAGCATTTCAGCGCAGGGATGGAAGGAAGAATACAGACTGACAAGAGGAAGGGACAGGGTCTGCAAGGAACCCCCCCTCACAGTTCAAGCACATGGTCCTGAAGGAAGAAAGCATATGAATAATCTGTCTGAGAAAGACTGACATCTCTCAAGCCCACGTTTAGAGTAAGAATTTGTGAAAATTACAGTCCTTTCCCCTAGATGGTGTGCCACAGGTAAAGAACAATCCTGTTTTCTTCTTGCATTAGTCAGGGTAGGCCAAGAACGGAAACAAACAACCCTACAACCCCAGTGGCTTAAGACAGTCAGATAGATTTCTCACTCCATATGGCATTCAGCAGTAAGCCTCCTTCTATAATGTAGTTCCAGCATTATCTCAGAGCCTCAGAGCCTCAGAGCACTAAGCTGGATTCTCTCCATAGAGCTCAACACCAGAGAGAACAAGGGAAGACATGCACATGGGAGGTTTCCACAGCCCTGTCTGGAATCAAAACACATTATTCCCATTCAAATTCCGTTCCTATTCAGTCACATGATATACTTAACTGCAACGAAGGCTGGGATATGCAGTTTACCTGCGTGACCAGGAAGAGAGGAGAATAGGTTTTGGTAAAAACACGGTATCTCTGTTACACTCTATGCAATTAATACCCTGGAAGTTCATAAACATGAGATGCAGAGCTAATGAACACAGCAGCAGACCCTGTATTACACTTAGTCCTTTTTCTTTCAGACAGGCTGGATAGACATCACTAGAACCTAAGAACAGCCTACATTTGTATATTTGTTTCCAGCCTCTTTTCATTTAAACACAATGCTTCATATTTCAGTGCCCAGAACAGTATCCAGCATATGCCAGCTGGCTAATAATTGCTAAATGAATAGTACACAGTAGAGAGCCAGAGCAAAGACACACATTACAAGTCACTTTTGCTAAAGGTTTGTTTTTGTTTGTTTTTTTTTTCAAGGAAGCAGGATTTATTGAGAGGACAGAAAAGCTCCCACAGTGGGAGGAGACCCAAAGGGGTTGCCCTGATAAAGGTTTCTTAAAAGTGAGTTATAAAAAGCACTCATAGGTAAAACAAATCTTCATCACCTCACTGAGACTTAGAGAAACGTTCATGAAAAAACACAGCTGTATAAACTTCTTCATTATCATAAGACTACAATCATTTAATTTCTTTCATTTGTTTATTTTTTTTAGGGACAGGGCCTCACTCTGTTGCCCAGGCTGGAGTGTAGTGGTACAACCATAGGTCACTGCAGTCTCGAACTCCAGGTCTCTAGCAAGCCTCCTGTCTCAGCCTCCCAAATAACTAGGACTACAGGAGTGTGCCACCATACCTGGATAATTTCTACAATTTTTTGTAGAGATGGAGTCTCCCTATGTTGCCCAGGCTGGTCTCCAACTCCTGGCCTCAAGCAATACTCTTATCTCAGCCTCCCAAAGTGCTGGGATTACAGGCATGAGCCACCATGCCCAGCCATAGTTTTAATTACTCAATTATTTTTTTATTAAAAATATCCAACAAAATATACTGAGAACACTGTTGAGTTAAAAGGGAAACACATTTGAAAAGAAAAGACAATTTGGCTGTGTGCCATCTCTTCCACACTGAAGGACATTTGAAGGATGCATTCACAAAAGACATCAACATCCCCTTTCTCTTGCCTTTTGGCAGCGAAGAGAAGTAGCTTGTTTCTGACTCTCCAAGGCAGATAAGTCACTGGGAACCACTGGACCCTTCTGGTCCTTGTTCTTAAGCTCTGTGTTGCAGGGCTGGAGTGAATTTTTACTTGAAGGCCCCACCACTGAAGCTGTCTATCCTTGGATCTCTACTGTATGCTCTGGGGTTTTTTTTTTTTTTTTTACAAGATCCAGCTGGTCAGAGCTAAAAAAAGCCTCCCAATCCAGCGAGGACCCTTGGAATCATCGTGTATAGCTCCTGGTGTTAAATCTTTCTTTTGCCTCATGGAGTCTCCCATGTATCTCTGCGACTCAGTATTAAAGACTACAAAGGACTCCTATGCAGAACTGCTCCGTCTCTGTCAGCCCACTAGTCTCCAGCTGTTCTGGGCTCCCAAGTCTCTGATCTGTTTCTTCAGTTCAGCAAGACTGTCATTCTCTGCTAGATTTCTCCATAGCTGTAACATCTTCTGGCAGAAAGCCAGGACTTACCTGGTTCCTGCCCCCAGCCCCCACCATTCTCACAGGATCACATTACCCTGCTATCGACAGGCCAATGTCTGAAAACAGCTGTTTCCAGTGGGAGAGAAGTCCAGTCCTGGTCACATCATCATAATGGGAAGAAGCCCCTCTCTGGGGTCTTAATTTGCATTTTCTATCTGCTCATTATTCAGAATGTGGCTGACAAAAGACAAAGGCCTCTGTCTGTTTACATACTGCTGTATCCTCAGTAGTGCCTGTAGTAGTGCCAGGCACAGAGTAAGTACTATTATTTGTTGAGTGAGTTAATTAACTGGTTTATATTTATGCATATACTTTTAGTAGTATGAATGATCTGTTCTCGTCCTTCATACATTTAGAAATTAAGGCCAAGAAAGCTGGTGATCTTAGCTCTATTCAAAGTAATTCAGAGTAAGTATGTTCCCCACATAAATTCTATTTTCACGCAGTTATGCTGTTCCACACAAAAGAATAAACCAGACACAATGATATGTAGATAGAACATAGAAGCAGTAAGTACAGACACAATATAATGATCCAAAGAAAGTTACTCAAAAGATGACCACAGAAACTTTTAGAATATTCCTAGACATAATTTCAGTGGAAGTTTCAATAAATTAAACAGAACTTTTCTTTTAAAGAAGAAATTGGGATTTAAATCTTGTTTATCTGTATATCTTTGTTTAGCTTGTTATTACAAGGAAAAGGGCAAATCACTGTGGCCTGAAACTCAGTTTTAAATGCCATCTCTTTACTGTAGCGAATGGCAAAACTCAGCAGACGAGATAAAATAAGGCATTGTAGATTTCAATTACCTATATTCTCTTTGCATATGTAAATCAATAATTTGAGTTCAGAAAAGACATTCTAAATGTGCTAACTTGAAACACAATACTCAAATGCCAATTAGTTTAATGGTATTAGGTTTCATTTCCATATATCTGAAGCACATTGGGTTTTAGACTATATAAAAAGGAGTTCCAGGCTGGGTGCAGTGGCTTACACCTGTAATCACAGCACTTTGGGAGGCCCAGATGGGAGGACCACTTGAGACCAGGAGTTGGAGATCAGCCTGGGCAACATAGTGAGACGCTGTTGCTACAAAAAAATCACAAAAATTAGCCGGGCATGGTGGCATGTGCCTGTAGTCCCAGCTACTTGGGAGGCTGAGACAGAAGGATCACCTGTGCCCAGGAGGTTGAGAGGCTGCAGTGGGTCATGATCGTGCCACTGCACTGCAGCCTCAGTGACAAAGTGAGACCTGACTCACACCAAAAAACAACAACAAAAAACAGGAGTTCTAAATTTCAAATTTTGGGAGTTTGCTTATTTGTGATTACTGATCTATTGATACAAGTAACTCTATTTGTCAGAGCAACTTCTGAGTTTTAATGTAGCTGAGATAAATAGTTCCATTAATATAAAAAAATTACATAAACATGTTTCACCATAAGAAAATTATAAAATACAAGAAGCAAAAGTAATATAACTAATAATTACCCGAAATCCTACCTCTGTTAAAGTCTTGGATTACATGGCCTGCCTAATTTTTTCTTTTATATAAACTATTAATGTTAATAAAAGCACCTACAAATGATTGATGATTTCTTTTGAAATGTATGGCCTTTGAAAGGAATCACTGTATAAGCTGCATCACTAATATTAAGCTGAATATTAGCACAGTTTTTCTTTGTTAATAACTCTCACCTGCACAAAATAGAAAACATCTCAAAGCAAATTTTACATATTTAACTTATACGACATATTTATGTATGTAATTTATGCAATAATAAATAACATATGTGGTATAACTACAAGGCATGAGGCAAGATTTACTTGTGTTATAAAAATTGTTAAGTCCCCATTTCTCCAAAATTAGATTTTAAAATATGTTTTCTGGTACCTTTTAATATACAAATGGTAAACATAATAATTTCTTATCTTCTCATCTTATACCTATGAGAGAACAGTGTAAAAGAAATTGTAGGACAAAGTAAAAAACACAGGAGCTTTCAAGCGAGACCTGCACTACATGGCCTATGACAACGTGGTCTTAACACATTATTTCACTTCTCCAAGTTTAATCCTCGTCTTTAAAATGTGAGCCACAACCTCTCTGAGTTGTCATGATGATTACATTTAAAGTGTAAAAGGCAGATAAGGCCAAAAAAGAAGATACTAGTATTTATTATTCTTTGGAAATAGGCAGCTGAAATATAATGTATTGCCCAGGACCAAGGACTGAGCTCCCCCTTGAACAGAAACTAAAATACGAATCTTGGATTCATGGTTGAAGTCACAGTGTACATAAGAGAGAACTCTGCACATCTCTAAACTAAGCGGTCTATGTTACTACTACTACTAAGTCATTTACCTCTCAAGGTTAAAGATTTAAATACGCTCACCCTTGTAAAATTAGAACAGTGCATTGCATATAGAATGTGCTCCACGCAGGATGCTGGTATATAATGACAGTGGTGATGTGACAGGCAAAGGGGAACATGGGGATGCACAAAGCAAGTTCTAGAAAGCTGACCCAGGTGTTTGGCATCCAGAGGGGATGACTCATGACATCCAACTGCAAGGAGTCATTCACACTTCTTGCCTCCGATTTCTTTCCCAGTCCCCAGAAGAATGACTGTTACTTAATAAATGAAAGTTCTCTTTTGTGGACTGCATGTCATAGCAAGGGTACTAGTGCAAGTCCTCTTGTGCACATGACAGGTGAAGGTGCAGTATGTTGGAGAAGAGGTGTTCATAATATGGGAACGCTAGGCACAAGTTCCTTTTTGAATGTTTTACCAACTATGATTTAGAAGTACGTTAATTTGCATGTTACTGGCCCTGGGATTCTGGTTTTATAAATCTGAAGTATAAATTCTACCCATTCCATCATTTGCGTATGAACCATCAAATTCTACCAGATTATAAACTCTTCGAAGGCTGGGGCTACACAATAATTTCCTCAGACCAGTGTTTTGAGAATTAAACGTTATGCATTCACACTGCTGCTTTCCATTTTGCATCAGTTATCCATAATGGTGAAAATATGCTGACAAGATAGAATTACACAAAATGCCATGAAAAAGTAGTTTCACATATAGTAAAGAATTGAGAGAGAAACACAGACTTGGGTGGTGTGGATGTAACAGTAAGCCATCATAAACTGACAACTTCAAAATGATTTCTCCAAGGCAGACTCAGAAGGTCGACAGTTAACAGAGAAAACAAAAATACAAGCATTACAGAAGGTTACTGAAAATCCCCCCCCCCCATTTCCCCCAGAACCTCAGGAAAGTAAACTGAAGAAGATCCTAGTCAATCGATGTGGGAAGTAAAAAACTGCTACAATCTGCATATACATGAACATTGTGCCAGTACTGTAACATAACTCTAAGAATAAACTGAAAAACAAATTAAGTCTGACTCATGAACAAAAATGACTACTGAGACATTTTCAAAGATTAAGTGTGACAGCAAATAACTCTCCGGATTGTTTTTGGAATGTGCAGTTGCTACTAATCACAGCGGAGAACACTCAGTAATTCTAACCCTGGGTGAAGAACCTCATTTCTCTAACCTTGGAATATTTGTTAGAAGTTTCTCGTCTTTGTAAGAGGGCAAGTTGCTTTTCAATCTCCCTAAAACCCTGGTATCATCTGGCTGGAACGGAAGGGAGAAGATAAGATGATTAATTCCTGAGAGGAACAGGGAGTGGGAAGCTCTGGTGGAAAGCAAACCATGAAAAAGGGCTGACTGGACAGGCTTTGATTTAGAGGCAGAAGCAGGAATGCTGGCTCTTCTTCAACGCACAAAGACTTGAAACACTGTTTGCCTTGCTTTTCTTAGTTGCATGGTAATGAGAGAACGCAGGACAACATAACATGTACTCCGTGGCAACAGGAGCACACCCCGGATACGGCCCCAAGCAGGGTGCTGGAGGCTGGGGGCCAGCCCAGGCTGTCCCCTTCCCCTCTGGCTGTGTGCCTGGACACGCGGGTCCTGCGGAGGCCATGGGTGATGCTCTCTGCATCCGCAGACCACATCTTGCAGCTGCAGAGTGGCCGTCCTCGGCGCCCTTCCTTGAGACAGGTGGGCCCCTGGACTGGTTCAGGTCAGAGTGGCCATGCCGAGATGGATGCCCATAATCTCTGGTTACCTTTAGTTCACCTTGAATTCATTATCATACTAAAAGCCCCACCCTGGAGAGAATTCGAAGCCACTGTGGCACAGGCGATGCGTGGACAAACGCGTTCTCACGCCGTGCCTGGGCACTAAAAGCCCCACCCTTTTGGCGCTTGGCCCTGCACTGTGCCCTCGGGGGTGCCGATAACCTGCGTGCCTTTCGCTTCGGGAGCAGTTGAGTCCTGTCTGGTCGCTCCTGGAGAGCCTTCCCTGTTAAGTTCCCGAATGAGGTCCACATTGTCTCTGTTTTCTCCAGGTAATTTTCTTTAGACTCTAAGACACAGTGTCTTCTCTTTTGCGGTCTTTGGGGGGTCTGGCACTACACAGGATGGTCTCTAAAAATATGCAAAAAGTAGACACTGACTGGGTTAGAGGTCTTTCTTTTCTTAGGGTTTTCGTAACTCTCTTGCCATCACTGGTTTTTAAACTAAATAAAACCCATTTGCTCTATTCACCATATTACTTGCTTTAAGATGTGGAAAAAAGAAAATCCTAAGAATAGAATGGAAGTAGAAGCAGTGTTGCAGAACACAGTAAAGAGGAATGGAACCCAAAAAGCAACTCCGAAATGAAAATAATTTTACGTGTTCCTTATGATTTCTGTCATTTTACTCACACACCTCCCTGGATATATGGGAAAGAGAAAACAGAATCACAAGTAAACACAGAACAACAAATGGTAAGGAAGAGAAAACTAAAACCAAAGTTTTTATAAAACATGGCACTAAAGCTAGATGCTGGCTCCCCAGTGCGTAAATACTTTTATGGCTGAAACAACATTCCAAAGTGTCAACATTCACGAAAGACAACACCTCAAAATCCTACCGAGAATCTGCATCTGTATTCAACAGCTTTCAAACTTTGACGGAACTCTGAAGATCATCTAGATTTGAACAAGCATCACCTGGACACTTGCTTGAAGTGCCGATTCTCAGGCCCCATACCAAAATGAAGGCATCAGAAACTTAGGGTGGGCCACAGCAATTTGTGTTTTTTGTTTTGTGTTTTTTTGAGTTGGAGTCTCATTCCGTCACTCAGGCTGGAGTGTAGTGGCACACTCACAGACACCTCAGCGTCGACCTGCTGGGCTCAGGTGATCCTTCCGCCTCAGCCTTCCAAGTAGCCGGAACTACAGGCGTGTGCTACCATGCTCAGGTAATTTTTAAAATTTATTGTAGAGATGAGGTCTCGCCAAGTTGCCCAGGCTGTTTTTGAACCCGTGGACTCAGGCAATCCCCTCACCCTGGCCTCCCAAAGTGCTGGGATTACAGGCTTGAGCCACTGAGCCCAGCCCAATTTGTGTTTTTAAAAACCCTTTAAATGGGCCAGGCTTGGTGGCTCAGCCTGTAATCCCAGCACTTTGGGAAGCCGAGGTGAGTGGACTGCCTGAGCCCGTGGGTTCAAGACCCACACCGGGCAACTTGGCGAGACCTCGTCTCTACAATAAATCAAAAATTAGCCGGACATGGTAGTGCGCGCCTGTAGTTCTAGCTACTTGGAAGGCTGAGGCGGAAGGATCGCCAGAGCCCACCAGCAGGTCGAGGCTGCGGTGGCCGGGAGCATGCCACTGTACTCCAGTCTGGGTGACAGAGTGAGACTCCAACTCAAAAAAACAAAAACAAAAAACCCTTTAAATGATTATATTAAATAATAACATTTTAAAAGTCCTGAAAGTATGTTGTTTCCATCTGACTTAAACATTCAGTTACAGGATATTTGTTTTCAGGCGTGTAATGTAAGCAAATTCACATTCACATTCAAGCAATTGGTGCAAGTTAAAAAAAGTAATTGTTTGAAATAATGATATTATGTTTGATAAAGATAAATGTTTTCATCCAGGATCTACAAAGAACTCAATGTGCCGAAAAGCAAAAAATAAACAGCCACATTAAAAAGTAGGTAAAAGATATGAATAGACACTTCTCAAAAGAAGATAATATGGGCAGCCAACAGACATATGAAAAAGTGCTCACCCTCACTCATCATCAGAGAAATGTAAATCAAAACCACAATGAGATATCACCTAATTCCAGTAAGAATGGCCAACATTAATAAAACAAACAACAGATGCTGGTGAGGATGCGGAGAAAAAGGAACACTTCTACACTGCTGGGGTGGGAATGCAAACTAGTGCAACCTCTATGGAAAACAGTGTGATGATTTCTAAAAGAACTAGACACTGACCTTCCATATGACCCAGCAATCCCTCTACTGGGAATATACTTGGAGGAACTCAAATCATTCTACAAAAAAGATATTTGCACATGCATATTTACTGCAGCACTATTCACAATAGCAAAAACAAGGAACCAATCGTGCTGTCCATTAAAATTATACTGGATTTTTAAAAATGTGGTACATATACGTGATGGAATATTACACAGCCATAAAGGAGGGCAAAATTATGGACCTCGTAGCAATTTGGATGGACTTAGAGTCTATCATATTCAGCAATCTATCACAGAAACAAAGGGGAGGGTACCACATGTTTTCACTCATAAGTGAACCCTGAACATTTACTATAATACTATAAGAAAGGGACTGGCAGTAGCGGGATACTGCCAGGGTGGGGAGGCACAACATCAATAAGGGTACCTAATCTCAAGCCAGGCAAAGTGGGGACCAAAGGGAGGCCCAAAATTTGCCTGTACAATGACCACTTGTATACCTAATCCTGAATTGTACCCCACATCTTTAAAACTAAAAAAAAAAAAAAAAAATTTAAAAAGGAAAAAAAAAGATATATGTTTTATCTTCCTTTTCTGTGGGGTGGGGAAGAGATTATTCAGAAAGAAAAACCACAATACAGAATCAACAAATGACCCAGCCTCTTCTTTTGCCCAGACAGCTTTTATATCACATCTGCAGCATCATAACCACAGACTTTCTGGACGGCAACACATAAAGCCTAAATTTGCACTGTGACCAGGTTTAGTTCACACACTGAGGTGGCAGTAACTGCATCCTTCCTGCTGTCAAACATTCTGTCACACTGTACTGTAAACTTAGGAAGGTGGTAGAGGAGCAGTCTGACACTCTGCTCATCATGCTGTATTAGCATGTTCTACAGCCATCTGCTGAGAGCCATTTTCTTTTAAACTTCCTTTAGACACAATTCTTGAAAAGTCTTTCCTGTGTCTTTAAATTCCATGCAGTATGTTGGGTCTTTTGATATGCCTCATGTTTCTCAGGTTCAACTCCCTGAAACTCACTCTTCACTGATGCTGTCTGACTCCACAAACTCTGCTAAATTCATTTCCCCACAACTTTTAGGAAATAAAAATTTAACATGCTTTGTTTTTAGATTACTAAAAAACAATATTTTTATTGATTATCCAAGTCTTTTAGTGATGTTTCAGCATATTAAGATGAAGTGAGGTATGTAGATTACCACAAGCAGTTCTAAGTTTAGTGCTCTATGAATAACTCTAATTGTACTAAATCAGAGCTCTGAATTCTTAGGGGAGCTGCAAGGCAGAAAAAACTACTTTGCCCTTAAAAGATTTGTAAAATTGTTTGGCAATAACCATAACCAAACTTTATTATTATACACATTCAATAAAAATGCAGATTAGGTTAGACCATGTCCCTTGAAATATAAGCATATAGTATATTAACAGACTTATAAAGTGATTGCTAACACTGATTCCTAATAAGAAAAGAATTAACAGAACAGGTTTAAAAAAAAGGACAGTAAGTTTGTTTGTTATGTTACTGATATTATGGGGCATGAGGTACCATGTGTCATAAGGTATAACTGCTCTATGGGTTTTGACTTTGCTGCAGAAAAGAAATTCAGAGTAAGTTGCAAAGTTTTAAAGTAAAGTGTATTAGCGAGAAAGACACATTCAAAAAAGAATGTGGATGCCTTAAAGAAAAGGACACATGTTTGTCTTTGACAAGAAGCTTTATATAATTTTACAACAATGATTAAGCAAACTATTTCATAAGCTAAGAGTGGAGGGCTGTAGGTATCTAAGTCATGAGTTTTGATTACTAGCTTTCAACCTTTTAAGGTCACATGGACGTTCTAAATAATGAGTTACTGCCTAACTCGATTTGGACTTTTCTTAGAACATTATGTCTTTGTGTTCTGGATAACTCCTCATTGTTTCTGTGTTTTACTTCACTAGCAGTTCTACATTCCAACCTGCAAGATGGTCTAATATGCCAGGTCAGTTGGGTTAAGACCATGTACTGGTAAGAAAGATGTCTGAACATATACTCTGTTCCTGTGTTACCTAAATTAGACTTGCTAAGCAAATATTTCTAAACTATGTGCTATGTTACTATGCCTGCCCCACTACCTAAACAAGCAAACAAAAAAAGTTGGGGGAAATGATCAATTTATATACTGAAGGGGAAATATAAATACCTTTCCCAACCTTATTTGTTATCTTACAATTGGGTAGACACATAAAAGAAGATTAGTAAAAGAAAATGTAAGATGGTGATTGTAATTTGTTTTTCAAATCTATTGGACCCATGATTTGGTAAATCTATCACATACGTCTTTAAAAGTCTTCGAAATTATTTACACTGCTAGCAGTAAAGACCACTTAAAAGTTCTCAATGTCTACCTGTGAGCATCCACTGATGGTGTCAGCATAGGTCATATTCCATGCTTACCATGCGCCACATCATTAAGCACTGGACAAACAGAACATTCTTATTATGCATATTTTATAAAAGAGGAAACTGAAGTTTGCAGAGTGTGAATAACTTGTAAAAAGTCACACAGCTGGTAGGCAATAATGCTAGAACCTGAAACTTTTTTTTTTTTTTTTACTACAAAGTCCAAGTGCTTAACTGCTTCTAGAAACTGCCTTTAAGTATGCACTTCACCCACAGGAACAAAAGATTCTTTACACACAGCTCCATGGATAGAAGTGACATGTCACTAAGTGCAAATCTCCACTCATAATTAAACTTGGACTTAGTCCTATGCAGACAAGACCACAATTCACAGGTCTATTCCACACTAATCTGTGATTCTTCTCAGTATTCTCTCAAACTTGGTTAGGGCTATTGATAAATAAGAAGGTAATATAAAAAAACAGCCCTCTTACCTACACTGAAAGGGACTAGTGGTTGATTGTTCTTTCTCAGATGCTGAAAGTGAGAAAAGACAAAATTGATACATGTATTAAATATTTTTCCTTAAATATAAATTTACATTTATGAACCAAGACCTTTTTGTTTGAATATGAGTCCCACTTTTTCTTTCTTGCGTAAGCTGCACTAAAATGTATTGCCTAGTCAGTTTATTTAAAATAAAACAACTTATACAACCTAAGTATAGATGAAATTTTTAAAAAATGCCTTTGCTGTAATTAATTACAGCATGTTCAGTAGCTTGCCCTTTGCTGATATCTTGAGTTTTTCCAAAGTTTTTAGCATAATCTACCTAGAAATAATAACTCTTTTAATAAAAGCTTTCTTTTTGTACTCATATTTTATTTGTTAATGTATATGTAATTTAATATCATAATAACAAGTATAATGGGCGTTCATTTAACTGTCTCTCAGTAAACACAGACCACCACAGGGATAACAGAAGTATCGAGGTATATTAGGAGTTAGTCTACTGGCCTCTAATATAAGAAGCCACAAAGGGAATGGAAAACGTTAATTAATCCTGCGGGTGGTTAGATGAAGGTTAGTTAAGAAATCTTCTATAACTGTAGAGTAACCCCCAGCGTGCAGGGCATGGTTAGATGCAGAATGCAGATGAGAAAATAAGATGGGACTCAGAAGCCTAACTAAACATCTTCAGGTATCATCATGCTTGTAAGGTGCTAACTGTTAAGATTTAGATTCAGAAATAAAGCAGAATATAAAATCCTATCAATCTCTTATAGTGACTGATAAGGGCCAGTGCCCACAACAGAAAGGACAGTGATGGTACAGGAGATCAAAGCATGAAATGATTTCCATAAAGAAACGACTTATACTTTATCACATTTCAGTCTCGAAAACAACACAATTTTTGTGACACTCTCCTAGCTATTTTCCCAATAATAAACTATTTGGAAAGTGTCAAAAGCAGTAACAGAAACATAAAACATAACTTTTAGACAGGTGAACCTTGATAAAAATGCCTTTTCAATATCCAAGGTATAATCTAGGAAAAATCAGATAATTAGAATTAAAGTCAAATTAGAATCAAATTAGAAGTAGAATAGGAAGCTCATAATTCAATGTTGCATTGTATAAATAAAATATTGTTTAAAATAAATCTGAACGAAATAGACTAGATATCAACATATCCACAAAAATGACTCATTAAAGCAATAATTTATACCCAGAATGGGGGAGAATAGAAAATAATAGACATTTGTCACAATAAAGAGAATTCCACAAGACAACAGAGAATACCTAGTGAGGAGAATAAGAAAATGACAAAATTCTAGTCCCCATGTCAGCAAGGTAAGTCTTTTTTTGGTTCTTAAAAATGAGAAACTTAGTCATAACTGCAGTATATACCTAGCCTCAGGCTTAGGTGAGCCAGTGTTTTCACACGTCAGAGTCACTTCTCAGCAACAAGTTTTAAAAATAAGTCAAAATTGGCATGAAGAAAGTGCTTTCTCCCCTTTTCAGGCCCCACAATACTGTCAGAGTCCTAAGAATTCGGGCAGGGAGGGGGGCATGACTCATCCATCCTACCCACTTCCAGCTTCAGTTTAAAAGTGTTGACCACAAGTCTGATCAATAAATAAAATGGTGAGTCATGTATTTTCATTATCTCACCTTAATAAAACCAAGTGAGTAAAGGCTCTGAACACCATAATACAGGGCTATCTGCTTTGGCCTGCTTAGCTGAGGGCATTCAAGCTAATAATATTCTCGAAGCTCTAGGTAAGCTCAGAAGGTTTTATCAATTCATTCAAACAAATATTTATTGAATATCTACAATGAATATCTACTCTATGCCAGGCAATGTGCTGAAAGCTGAAGACATAATAGTAAAGAGGAAAAAATACCGTTTCTATCTTGCAGGGAAACAAAACATAATCTACACACATATCAAATAATAATAAAAGTTAATATCAGTTGAGCACCTATTATGATCCAAAGCTGTTCAAAGTTATTTATTCATCCAATTCTCATAACAGCTTATGAAGCAGGTACTACTACGACCCATTTTTTACAAATGAAGAATGAGGAACAGAGAGGTTAGGTTACCTGCCCCGGGACACAAAACATGCAAGTGTTGGTCAGCATCCAAATCCAGGCAGTCTGACTCCAGAGCATACAAATTACGTTTGACAGTCATATGCTACACTCCACTGCTAAGTAATTTAAAACTTAAGTTTGCAATAAATGCTAAGATGAAAAAGTCCATGTGTGCTGAATGTGTAAGTTGACCACACAATTCTGAGCTTCCCACTGCATCATCACAATGTGACAATACATTTATTCACACATTTTTGGTACAGGCCTCTGAGCTAAGACAAGAAAGGGGAACTTATACCTACCTATTGTTTTCCTTGCATATGAAACCAGTTACCATTGCGGTAATACACACCCACACTTAAATACTCTAAGCATTCCTCATTTCTTTCTCTCTCCTCCTTAATGAAACAGACTACAAATAGTCACCGATGCAGACCACTGCAACTAGGAATGTGGACTACAGCGCAGGAAAGCAAGAAGCAGAATCACCTAGCATGAGGCTCACGGTCCTTACGATCCCCGAAACCGTTCCATGCGTTGGCTTCCATCAAGCCACACCCCCAGGGTCCCCCAGCAGCTTCCAAATTGCCCCTCGTTCATCTCATTGGTCGTTCATCGGTCATTCGGTCGTTCACTACAGGCCTTTCTCTTTTGGTCCCTTAAGTAGGTGCTCCTTGACCCCTAGCGGAGGTACGGAAGTCAGTGAGACCTCTGCTGGAATCCTGACTTCTTATGCCCACAATGCTTGACAGTTAACAGGATTAATTCAAAAAGATAAAATGAATAAACATGTGAAAAACTCCTGGTAAATACACATAAAATAATTACTTCCTGCCTTTCCTATTTGTTCAATTCACATTCTTACAAGGTTTCACCTACTTTTCCAGTTTGAACTGTGCTTTCTACGGGGAGAACTTCCAAACCTATAGTTTCATATCTTTTTTTCTTTGAATTAAGGTCTCATTCTCTTGCCCAGGCTGGAGTGGAGTGGCATGATCATGGCTCACTGCAGCCTCAAATTCCTAGGCTCCAGCAATCCTCCTGCCTCAGCCTCCTGAGTAGCTAGGACTACAGGCATGACTACCACCCAGGCAATTTTTAAAAAATCATAATTTGTAGACATGACGCTTGCCTGGTCTTGAACTCCTGGGCTCAAGCAATCCTCCTGCCTCAGTCACCTGAGTACCTAGTACTATAGTTATGACTACCACCCAGGCAATTTTAAAAAAATTATTATTTGTAGAGATGACATCTCTTCTGGTCTCGAACTCTTGGGCTCAAGCAATCCTCCCACTTCAACCTCCCAAAGTCTGGGATTACAGGCTGGAGTCTCTGTGCCCAGCCATACTTTACTTACTTTTAAAGTGCTAAAACTACATTTCCCCCTACATCCTGCTATCACCTGGAATCAATGTGCTTCATTCTCCCAAAATCAGCTGTCTTTCTTATCTCTGTTCCTATTAGTGAGGCCATCATTCTCATTCTTAAAATACTGTAACCATCTTTGATGGATCTTTTATATTACTGTATTCTATAACATGCCTGTCACCATCTGCCTACTCCTTCAAAATCTTCCTCTCGTTGTGCCTTTTCCACTGCTCCCGTCTTAGCTTACCACTGCCCCAAAGGCTCTGAAATCTGGTCCCAGTTCTTTTCCATAGCACTCTTTCATGAAACCTGTCTCAGAAAAACTGATGTATTTACCATGTGAATGCACCCTGTACGTGCTTGTTTCTAAGTTTTTACTTAAGCCACCTTATTATTTCGCTTTCTAATCCATATAATGAACATGATTTTTTTATCCCACTTAAAAACACACTAACCGCCAGGCGCAGTAGTTCACACCTGTAATCCAGCACTTTGGGAGGCCAAGGCAAGAAGATTGCCTAAGCACAGGGGTTTGAGACCAGCCTGGGCAACTTGGTGAGATCTTGTCTCTACAATAAGTCAAAAAGTAGCCGGGTGTGGTGGTCCATGCCTGTGGTTCCAGCTACTTGGAAGGCTGAGGCGGAGGGATACCCTGAGCCCAGCAGGTCGAGGCTACAGTGGCCATAAGCATGCCACTGCCCTCCAGCCTGGGAGACAGAGTAAGACTCCCACTCAAAAAACCAAACAACAACAACATAAAAATCACTCATCTTTATCATATAGAAGTGCATTTTATCTGGGGAATGTGAGTGAATGATATGCGTCCATCACCCTCTAGAGTGCTAAGTGACTTGGTACACTTGGTTATGCACAGTCTCCCAGCTTTCTTTCCTTGGAGACAACAGAGCCTTCTCTAGCCAGCTGTTCCTGCAGCTCCTTGGAACCCTTACTTGCTCCTCATGATGTCGTAGGGGTCATATACAAAAGTAAAACTCTGTTGTCAAATAAATTTTAGCGATGCGATATAAACAGATGAAAAGTTTTCTTTATCACAGAACTCCCCCAGCTTTACAAATGCTGAACTGTTAGTTTCTCCATCATCATTCTTCTCTATTTCCGACATGAAGGTACTCCTTCCTTATCACATGAGAGCTTAACCCACTACTCACTCTTTTGACTTGAGGAAGCCTTCCAGGTTCAACTGGATTCATCTTCTTCATCCATGCCTCTTGATTCTCAATCTCTTTTCCAAGGAACTACACGCTTCTTTTATTTCAGGATCTCTGCTTTTAAAATGACACCCAGACAAGGTGTTCTAAGCATCTTAAACATCTTAAACCGGGGGACACGGAGAGGTGGCCAGTGGTGTGTTCGGGTATGCAAATTTTTAAGGTAAATGTGGTACATTTTTCTGAAAAGCGAGTTTTACTTAAAGGTTTTTTTTTTTTATTGAAGACGTTTTTATGATAAAATTTTTAAAAATATAGAATGTACACTATTTTAAAGAAAAAACATAAGACTTTCAAGAATATTCGTGTTTGCTTTTGGATGCCCCTTTGGGCTCCACCCCTTACCCTTTGGTAAGCATTCAAGTTCCTCTCTTCTAAAGGAACTCCCAAAGAAAAGTCCAAGAAGCACTCATGAGGTCAATGGAGAGGAAGGGTGGAGAAGGAAAGCATCAAAGTATCACTGAGAGGATGCATCCTCTGTGCCAAGGACTATGCTAGATACTTTACCTATATCTCTTTCTGAATGCCTACAATGACGCTACAAAAAGGCATCCTTTCATTAATCCTACAGGGAAGTTAACCTGCAAAGCATACAGTGGTAAGAATGTTACTAAATGTTGAGGTGATCAAGAACACATACTTACAACTGAAATATTATCACTAATTCCCATGAGAAAATATAGTCAGGATAGTCAGAAACCACTCCTTCAAAATAATTTATTACCAGTGTGAGTCTTTCAGTCTTAATGGAGATCCCGACAGAAATAAACTCGCACTCGAATATAGGCACTTTATTAGTGGTCCTAACAAATTCCCATATATTGAGAAGTGTTACTAAGATAACACGCTTAAGTTTTAGCTAATGAAAATGAGGGAAAAAAACTAAAGCCTTTATAATTGTTATATATTATTTATTCACTAGCACACTAGCACAAATGAAAGCAATGCCTACCATAACTAAGATTTTACACAGTAGTACATGTTACACGAATAATATTGAAAATACTTTTTTTTTGAGTCAGAGTCTCACTCAGTTGCCCAGACTGGAGTTCTGTGGCCACTCACGGCCACCGCAGCCTGGACCTGCTAGGCTCCGACGATCCTTCTGCCTCAGCCTTCCAAGTAGCCGGAACTATAGGCATGCGCTACCACGCCCGGCTAATTTTTTGCTGTATTGTAGAGATGAGGTTTCGCCAAGTTGCCCAGGTGGGTCTCGAACACGTGGGCTCAGGCAATCCACTCACCTCAGCCTCCCAAAGTGGGGGATTACAGGCTGAGCCACCGAGCCCAGCTTGAAAATACTTTTTAAACACTTTCAGAAAGAAAACCTAAAGATGTCAAATTATTTTTAAATTGAGGGACTAAAGTATAGTTTCAAAGCACAAGGATTACTTTTTTCATAAAGCAATGCCAGTTAACTCTGCAACTTGAATCTTTACATGCTGAATAAACTGGATGGCTCTGACCTTAAGAAAACCTAATATATAATATACAGATTCATCAAGTCACTTTAATAGGGATTATGAGAAAATAATTTGTTGGAGGTTCCGGTAAGATGGTGACGGTATAGGTGGAATTGTGGGATTCTCCGAATGTGAGTTCCCCAAAAGACTCTCGCTTTCCTTCCCCCACCCCGCTGCCCACCGCCAGCCACACTGGTCCGAGGCCGGGGACCCTCGGTCCCACGCAGGGCCGGATATTGCGGCCCCTGGCTGCTGCCCCGCGCGGGAGTCTTGGGTCTCGGATCCCTCCCTGGGTACATTGTCTCGTCCAGGCCGCCGGTCACCCAGGGAGGCTCTGGACGTCCGCCCCTCAGAGACACCGATTCCATTTCTGGCTGAAATACCCTGTGAGCGATCCAGGGCCACTTTCCCCGCCGACCGCCTGCCCTTTGGAGTTTTAGAGCTCTGGAGCTGTGGGCCCACCCTGGCTGAGGCACTCAGTGTGCGAACCCATGCTTGTATAAGGGAACAGCATATCTTGAGGAGGTACCGATCGGAGGCTCTCAGCTCCAGAGGAGGGAACTCCCGACCCCCTCCTCCACCCCAGCCCGCAGGTGATGCCCCGGATCCAGCGCCCAGCTGTGCAGCTGATCCCCATGCCTCCCACGCCACCACAGTCCATCACAGCGGATTGCCCAGGGACCCGAGAGCGGAGAGAAAGGATCCGCGAAAGTGAAACTGCCACCTCGGCCATTCTCCAGGCAGAGATTTGCATTGCCCCGCCCACCTAGGAGCAGCCTCCACCTCAGTTCCTAAGATAAAATCGCTAAACAGAAGACAAAGACCCTCCCCTACGCTGAATCAGACAAAGGCAACTAAGCATCGCAGACTTCCCAGGCAGCAGGCTAAAAGAAGAAACCCAAGCTGCAGTAAATTTAGCTGTCTCCAACGAAAGTAAGGGGAGAG
>CAUYQG010164238.1:0-27426 GCA_963574415.1 Tarsius wallacei
CCTGTAATTCCAGCTACTTGGAAGGCTGAGGCGGAAGGATCGCCGGAGCCCAGCAGGTCAAGGCTGCGGGGGCCGGGAGCAGCCACTGCACTCCAGTCTGGGTGACAGAGTGAGACTCCAACTCAAAAAAAAAAAAAAAAATGGATTTAAAGAACATGCTAAAGTTATCCCTAGGGGAAAATTTTTCCCATGCCATTTGCATAATTCTATCCAGGTGTATTATATTTTTACTTTCCATTTTAAATATATTAAATTTGACTCATATTCACATCAGCTTTTATTTTCAAGGATACTCTTTATGTCTAAAGTAATTAATATATTTTCTTTTTTTTATAAACATATTTTTTATTTGAAAATTGTGGGGTACAGTTAAGGGTTAGGTATACAAATATGCATTGTTCAGGCACCCTTGTTGATAAGGGATGTCTCCTCATCCCCAGACAGATATTGACTACCATTAATCCCACCTACTTTATTTTTTAACTTTTAAACTTTTTATTTTAAAATTGTGGGGTACAATTCAGGGTTAGATATACAAATGTTCATTATGCAGGTACCCTTGTTGATGAGGTGTGCCCCCACTCCCCCAGGCAGATTCCCACTATTGCCAATCCCGCCTCCCCGCTCCCCCACCCCTGAAATTTCCCACTACTGTCAATCCTTTTCTTATAGTATTATGATAGTTGTTCAAGATCCACTTATGAGTGAGAACATGTGATACTCAGTTCTTTGTTTCTGTGAAAGATCACTGTATTATAGACTCTAAGTCCATCCAGGTTGCTACGAAGTTCATGATTTTGTTCTTCTTTATGGCTGCATAATATTCCATTATGTATATGTACCAAATTTTTTAAATCCAGTCTTGTTTTGATGGGCAGCATGGTTGGTTCCATGTTCTTGCTATTGTGAACAATGCTGCGATAAACATATGTGTGCAGGTTTCTTTTTTATAGGGTGATTTGAGTTCCTCCTGGCATATTCCCAGTAGGGGGATTGCGGGGTCATATGGAAGGTTGATTTTTAGGAATCACCACACTTTTCCACAGAGACTGTACTAGTTTGCATTCCCATCAACAGTGTAGAAGTGTTCCCTTTTTGCCCACATCCTCTCCAGCATGTTATTTTTTGAGTTATTGATGATGGTCATTCTGCCTGGAGTTAGGTTAAATCTGAAATTTTGAAAGAAGCACTTTGAATATCATAGTTCTATCATGCCTCCCTTAAATTAAAACTTTTGTCTGATATAATAAGTCCTATTTTACCATATATTATATTATACCAGAAAATACTTTAAACAAAGATAAGAAAGGGGAGACACTAAATATTGTTGACGTGTTTGCGTGTGTAGGTGTGTGTGTGTTTAAGATCTTTGACTCTGACATAGTTAAGGTGCCTTACGATTTAAAAAACACAGTTAAATGAAGCAAGCAGGGTGGTTAAAGTTTGCAAGTCATTAAGTAATGCCAATGAAAAATCATTATTTCTTCTGCTTGTGAGTTATAAATGAATGGCAATGGAAAAGCCATGCCTCCCATGTCTGGTCTGAATTAAAGTTCTTCTGAAGAAGGACATGGAAGTCATTCAGGCTTGCACATTCTTTAATTTCTTTTATTAAGGCCTGCACAAAGTCAATGTAGCTAGAAGCCAATACACAGGCTTTCAGAAACTACAAAGTGTAACAGCTGGTCCCAATTACCCTCTCTACAGTGTGACCATCTGCACAAATGTTCAGCTTTCTGTTTAAGTTCATGAATTAAAAAAAAAAAGAATTCCTTTTAAAAATGTGAGACATGCTATGGCCTGTGCATACATTTATATTTCTACTAACATTTAACCTTCTAGCTATGGTCAAACATACAGATAAAGCAGCTCAAATAAGACAGAGGAGTTAAGCCAGCAAAACAGAAATGTTTTCAGCTTTAAATGACACATCAAATGTAATAATTTTTTGAAACGTTCACTTCTTGGAACAAAATATGTTTCAAGAAACATGGAATTTTAAAAGATCATTTAACAAAGAAAATGAGCAACCTTGAATTACGCATACAGGCAGGTAGGTAACTTTTTTCTATCAGCTGTGTAAGACTAATGAGATTTGGCATTTCTGATTCCAGTGACCTTTATCAAAATCATAAGCTGTCTCTTAAATACATCATCTTGAACAAGAGATAACAAATATACATGCTGAATTGACCTTTATAATCGTAATCTGAGGTTGAAAATGATACTTTTCATAGTCTTCATTTGAAGCTCAAAGTAGGTTTTTAATACTACGGATGTTTCAGTTCGTTTGAATTCCTAAATTTTTGTAAGAACCAGTATGGTTAAGGACCATTTATATTATCTGTTGTAATGGGTGAAATGTAACTAGCACTGTTATTGTGGCATTAATGAACACTGAAACTTACTACCTAATATGTATCACATTCGAATATGCCCACTTTTCTAAGTGGGACTACAGCAACTTGTTTATTGTAAGAATTTGCATCAGATCTTCAAGTTAGTGACAAAATGATAATAAAAAACATCTTATTATGAACTAAATGGCCTTATCGATAAGTAAATGAGAAATTATATGCTACATCGAAAATAGAATATTTACCATGTTTAAGAAAAAACCAATGTGAATAAGAATACAGAATATGTTGAAATAAGCTAAACGTCCCATAATGCACCTGTTTCATAAGTATTTACTATTTTAAGTAAATGACTTTTCTGAAAAAATGTATTTTAGCAGGTATTCAGAAGCTGAAATTTTTAGCTGCAATTATATTTTATAAAAATAGTGGTAAATGGATACTGTTTATAATGTTCCTAATGTTAATTAAGATTTATTAGTTTGCATAGTCTGGAAAGGCACTCTAATAATCATGTTAGAATTCCAGACATGTTTTAGTTACTATTAATTTGGAGGCCAGAAAGTGAAACTAAATTACTGGAAAGCAAATGGATTCCCATTTGTGTGGTTTGGGCTTTTTTCATTTGTACAGTTCCGTCAGTATAATATAATATATTCAAATGATTGCTTTTACATGAAACTTTGTTAAACTGGCTGAATGAATATTTATCAAACTACCTCAATTTTGTTAGAACATTTCATTGACCTTTCACTATTTATGGAACGAAAAATTAGTTGCCCAAATGGCAGTGACCGGTTCTGGGAACCAAGTTTAAAAGTATTTCAACCATCTAGTGACACCATGTTCTGGCATTGTGATAGGACATATTTCTCCAACTTCTTCGATATCTGAAGTACTCGTTCATTTGAAAGTTATCAGACCCAATGCCGTTCACGAGACTAGAAATGTTTTCTGCATGCTTCTTATCTATATTAAATTTCTGTTTAGCTTTCATATGCAAAGGGATATTTTACTTAATACAAATTTCATTTTGTAAGTTAGAGCAGGCCGGGCATGGTGGCTTTGCCTGTAATCCCAGCACTTTGGGAGGCTGGGATGAGAGGATTGCCTGAGAACGGGGCATTTGAGACCAGCCTGGACAACCTGGTGAGACCTCGTCTCTACAATAAATCACACACACACACACACACACACACACACACACACACACACAAAATTGCCAGGCGTGGTGGCATGCATCTGTAGTTCCAACTACTTGGAAAGCTGAGGCGGAAGGATTGCCTGAGCCCACCATTGCGAGGCTGCAGTGGCTGTGAGCATGCCACTACACTCCAACCTGGGTGACAAAAGTGAGACTCCAACTCAAAATAAAAATAAAAAAAAAAAAAGTTAGAGCAATTACTTAACCTCTAAACCTATAAGCTTCAGAACCTTCAGCTAGTCCAACCTAAAGAGTAACAAGAATTCCTCCAGCTATATGAGTCTATGATCTGTAAAACTCAATACAACTTTGAAAGTTGAAAAGGACCTTCAATCATCAACTTGAGTCTTTCATCATGCAACAGAAGTATGAACATTAATGATCTATTTAAAATTCACAGTCAGAAATATTTCAGGCTGATAGAAAAACATCTGATATTTCATATTGGTATATTTTAGTAATAGATGATGACACAACTTCAACTGATGTGTCAAACACAAAATTTAATATTCTTCTGGGAAGATTATTTCAAATTATAAATCAAAATCCAAATAAACAGCAGTGCTTCACTTGAAAATCATAAATATCTGTCAAGTATCAATGAATGGTTTATTATACAGAAGTCAAATATTGATAGATGGGGTGACTCGCACATTTATTATTGCTATTTTCAAATCTGTTCATTTTTAGAAGACTCTCAATGTGATCAATAAGCATCTTAATAGGGTGGCCACGATCCTTAGTAAAGATTTTTTTTTTTTTCTACATCACTATTCTCTTCAACATTTCTTGTTGCAAAGTTTTCTTCTGTTTCCTATTTGCAATATATTTCAGAGACTTAAACTCCTTATAGCTTAAAGAAAAAACAAAAACTTTTGGAATAGCTGTGTTTGTAAGTCGAAGGCACATGAGCGAAAGCCATAACTTGCATCTTATCCCTTCCCCAGAATATTAATGCAAGACCCCATCCATGTTGATGAGAACAGAACATCTTCAGCCTCTTGGCAACTGTATATTGTCATTGCACCTCACTACAAAGCAGAGAGTATTTATGCTTGCAATCTGATTTTTTTTACAAAAGACTACCTTTGGTAAAAGAAGATCTCTGCATTAGAATTAGTAAATTGTACGATCTTTGTAGTGTTGATCTTTATCACTCCATTCTGATTTCCTTTATTCTGTTAAGATGGAAACAAATCAAAGAGTTGTGTAACATGTAATTGTGTAATGCTCCTTCACTTCTTTAATTTGATAAAAGAGAAATGGAGGCCCTGAACCTCTTATTAACTGGCAAATATATAAACTATATAGCATTAGATAACATTTATTTTAAAACAATATTAGCAGCTGGGTGCAGTGGCTCAAGCCTGTAATCCCAGCACTTTGGGAGGCCTAGGCTAGAGGATTGCCTAAGCTCGGGGGTTCAAGACCAGCCTGGGCAACTTGGTGAGACCTCATCTCCACAATAAATAAAAAAATAAGCCAGGCATGGTAGCGCATGCCTGTGGTTCTAACTACATGTAAGGATAAGGCAGAAGGATCACCTTAGCCCAGCAGGTTGAGGCTGCGGTGGCCATGAGCGTGCCTCTGTACTCTAGCCTGAGTGACAGAGTGAGACTCCAAATCAAAAAACAAAACAATATTAGTGAGGCAATATGATTAAATGTGACTAAGATTCTGAGAGATTATTGGCAACAAGTGAAAAGTTAATGTCATTGTTGGGTCAAATGGAGGCTCTACTTGAAAGCATCTTTATCCAATTGATGATTGAATTGGTTACTGAATTCTTTATCCAATTGATTATTGAATCTATTCTGTGTACAAAAAGAAAGATAATCAATATGAAAACGTGTGTTAGGAAGCATTAGGATCGATTTCAATATGTAATCACAGTATTGATGGGTGAGAAACAGGTAAAATGTCAACAGTACAGGAAGAGTACCTTTATTACAGAATAACATTTCATAGGAACCTCGTAAATGAGGAATTCTGTGTGTGTGTCTATATGTGTGCATGTGTCTCTGAAAATGAATTTGGAAATGAACCATGATGAATGGCATAAAGTATTTATTTAGAATGCATATATGAGACATTCCACCCCTCCTCTCCCATGCTGGGGAGCAAATGCATATGTTATCCCTCCACCCTAGTTAGAATTTTAGTTTCATCCTAGTCACCATGAATGGTTTTGGGTGTGCATTAGTGTACTGGACCATCATTATCCAGGTCAATAAATTCTCTGTTTATAATGGTTGGATTGGGATGATGGTAAAAGAAACTTCTCTAGCCAAGCTTTGTTCTAAGATTCTCAGGATTACTGTGGACAGTGACTGATTCTTCTTAAAAGGCAACAAGAGAGAAAGTTTGGTGCTTGAGTGAACTTCCAAAGATTATTTTTCTAGTCTTCCTCTGAGAGTATGTATTTGAATCTATTTTGTACTGTACTCATGCCCTATTTGCCTTCCACATTAGGAAACACACAATTCTCTGCAGGCTATTTATTGAAAGAAAGAGTTACACCTGAAAAATTACATGAATAGAGAGGAAATGCGGAGAGATAAGAGAGAATAGACATTCAGACTAATGTTTAGTTTTAATAACCCTCAGTATGGAAAGTTGAGTTTGATATGATCAAGCTTCAAGAACAGTTGCTCTTTGCAACTTTCATCGCTATTAAGTATTTGGGAGCAAAATCAATGGCTATATTTAAACATTTCCCTAGCAAAAACAAAAACAGAACAACCTTCTCATCCTATAACATTTCTGTCTTCAGGCCAGCTCCAACAGAAAATCACACCAGGGGAGCATTTAAGGGGATTTTCCCTAGAATAAAAAAAAATCTATTAGCAGGAATTAACTTACTCCTGAGCCAATCCCAGATTGGGCTGTTTCATTTTAATATATGAAAATGTGCTTAAACCTAACCTTGGGTTTTCGGGGTGGAGGAGTCTAGTCTTAACAACTGCCCTGCAGATCAAGAGCTATCTTGGTAATTAAAATATTTCTGAGGGAAAGAAGAGGAGGTGTGATCATTATGCTTCTAGTCTAAGATCAGAATTCAAGGTGCTTTTGCAGGTGCAAACCCTAGCAAACGTGATGTTGGAGGTTCCCTTCATAGACAACCTATAATCCCATCATTTAAATGCAAAGGGAGTAAGACAGGTGGATCGCAGGTACAATTCCACACCAACTAATTTAAAGAAAGTGGGCTTATTTGTGCATTATATTGGAACAGTATTGTGACAATAAAGTGTAAATGCAATCTGTTCAACATATGTGCTTTAGAATTCTTCAATTTTATAAGTAGAAAACAGATCATTCTTTTCACCTGGATTCAGTAGCGGAAGTCAAAAATGTTGATTCAGTAAGTAAGCAAATAGCTTACAACTTAATGTCTATGAGCTCTTTTACATGCTCTTTTTTATACAATGATATTTCTTTTTCTTTTGTCATTCCTCTTATCATTCCTCATCTTAGTTCTTCTTCTTCTTCTTGAGTCACTGCTGTGCTCCACCCCTTGCCTTCTCCATTTTCATTCTTTTCTTTTTCACTGGATTATCATTGGAGACATGAGTATGAGGGAGATTATATGGACAGTGCCTAAGATAAATTGGAAACACTAATGTTGTTAGAGAGTATATTAATTTTCTATGCTGCCTTAACAAATTCCCAAAAACTTGATAGTTTAAAATAACATTAATTTATTATTTCATAGTTTCTGTAGGTCATGGATATCAACAGGTATATGAGACATAGGTATCTCATAGTTTCCTAAGTCAAGTGGGCTGGCCTGATTCCTTGTGAGACTTCACAAGGCAAAACTCTAGGTGACACCGAGTTCTTTGGGAGACTCAGGCAAGAATACATTTCCTGTTTTATAAAGGTTATTGACAAAATTTAGTTCTGAGCAGCTGTAGGATGGCCAAGTAGTGGGGCTTGTTCTCAGCTTTTAGAACTACTCATGCTTCTTGACTCATGGCCTTCGTCTTCAAAGACACCAAATGTGAGTGAGTCCTTCTCACATCTCTTCTCGACTGCCTTTTCTTCTGTTACATCTTTCTCCTTGATTCTTCCACCTTCCTCTTTTTTTTAGCCACCCTCTCCCCCAGGGGAGAGAAGGGTGGAGGTGGGTCTGGAGAAGCAAATCGATGTTTCTAGCATACAATATTATCTCCTTTAAACAATTATTGTTAAGAATATATACATCTGCCAGGCTTGGTGGCTCAGCCTATAATCCCAGCACTTTGGGAGGCTGAGGCAAGTGGATTGCCTGAGCTGGTGGGTTCGAGACCAGCCCAGGCAATTGGCAAGACCTTGTATCTACAATAAATAAAAAATTAGACAGGTATGGTAGCACGCACCTATAGTTCCAGATACTTGGAAGACTGAGGTGGAAGAATCGCTGGAGCCCAGCAGGTGGATGCTGGCATGGCCATGAGCGTGCCACTGCACTCATGCCTGGGCAACGGAGTGAGACTCTAACTCCAAAAAATATATATATTAAAAAAGAATATATACACTTAAAAATCTATGTAAGCCAATTCCACTTATAAAGACACGTGATGACATTGGTGTCCCACTGATAGCTTAGGAGAATTTCCCTAATTAAAGTCACCTTATCAGCAGCTTTAATTTCATATGCAAAGTCTCCTTGGTTGTGGAAGGTAACATATCCACAAATAATACTATGGGATAAAGATCATGGGAACCAACATTTTCCCTACCTCACCAATTTGTATCATTGGCTTCGTGACAGAGTATAGGATTTAGGAAACAGACAGGTAGGAGGTAGGTTTGTACCTTCATGGAAGATTAAGAAGCTTGTATGTAGCTAATAGAATCACTGAAAGCAAAGCCAGGGTTTCTCTTTCAAGACTTTTTGTTTGTTCATCTCAACATTTGAATCATTGTTTGAGTTTCTCAAATTATACTCATCGGTGCATCACAGATGTGGCTTGGGTCTGAAATTTTTATTTTATTTTTTTTGAGTTGAAGTCTCATTCTTGCCACCCAAGCTGGAGTGCAGTGGCATGCTCATGGCCACCGCAGCCTCTACCTGTTGGGCTTAGGCGATCCTTCTGCCTCAGACTTCCAAGTAGGCGGAACTACAGATGCACACCACCATGCCCAGTTGGTTTTTGTGATTTATTGTAGAGACGAGGTCTCACCAAGTTGCCCAGGCTGGTCCCGAACCCCCCGGCTCAGGCAATCCTCTCGCCTCGGCCTCCCAAAGTGCTGGGATTACAGGCTGAGCCACTGCACCCAACTGGGCCTGAAAATTTTTTAATGTCATGTTACTAGTTAACCATTGCAACTCTAGAAGAGCCTTAATGATGCTTTCAAGAATAGTCAATTTAAATGAGTTATAATATGACATATATAAGTAAAGTCAATATTCTGCTTTATACAATATACAAATCAGTTGAACTTTAGGAAATTGTTGGCAAAAATTTATATTAAGTATTTTGAACAATCAATATTAAGCTAATTTTTAGTGTCTATTTTTATTGCAGTTTTTTAATTAAGGCATTATTATATTGTTTTATATTCTTTGCAAGTATTTTAATGACCACATAAATCTTTTCAATAATGTAATATTATTTTCTTATACAGCTTCCTATTCTTGTACATTTTATGGTTTTTTTTCAGTTTTGTTTTTAAATATCAAAATGTAAGCCATATTAAATTTCATTTGCAGGCATTGACTTTTTTTTTTTAATATTTCGTATTCTTCTCTTTTTTTTTTTTTTTTTTTTGAGTTGCAGTCTCACTCTGTCTTTCAGGCTGAAGTGCAGTGGCACACTCACAGCCACCGCAGCCTTGACCTACCGGGCTCAGGCAATCCTGTCTCCACCTTTCAGGTAGCTGGAACTATAGGTGTGCGCCACCAAACTCGGCTAATTTTTCTTGATATGTTATAGAGACGAGGTCTCGCCATGTTGCCCAGGCTGGGTCTTGAACCCCTGAGCTTAGGCAATCCTCTCGATTTGGCCTCCCAAAGTGCTGAGATTACAGGCTTGAGTCACCCCGCCCAGCCTGTATTTTTTTCTTATGATGTATTTTAAAATATAAGATTACTTGCTCCAAGAGGAATGATGGATTTTCCAAAAAGAAATTAACAAACATCACCAGTGATATTGGAGAATATCAAATTCACTATAACCAGCCAATATACTATTATCATTTTTTGAAGTTTTACCTATTTTGAAAAAGTCCATTTATTTTAATTAGGTTAAAATTTATATTAAGTTTCTGCTGTTTAACATCTTTTTCATGAGTTTGTTTTGTTTTTCTAATCAAAAGTCTGGGAACAGGGACAGGAGTAGATGGTTTCCTTGGGGAATTTTATATAAATATCTGCCCTGGGCTAAAAATAGTTATACATCCCAAAGGAAGTTGGCCAATTTAGACTTAGGAATGACTGAATTAAACAATTTTAGTTACATCCTGAATTTTTAAAGAACTATCCTTTATATAAAGAAGATGTGGCCTGGCTCGGTTGCTCAGCCTGTAATCCAGCATTTTGGGAGGTCGAGGTGAGAGGATTGCCTGAGCCTGGGGGTTCGAGACCAGCCTGGGCAGCTTGGCAAGACTTCGTCTCTACAATAAATTTTAAAAAAAACAAATTAGCCGGGTATGGTAGCATGCGCCTGTAGTTCTGGTTACTTGGAAGGCTGAGGAGGAAGGATTGCCAGAGCCCAGCAGGTCGACACTGGGGTGGCTGTGAGTGTGCCACTGTGCTCCAGCCTGGGCGACAGAGTAAGACTCCAACTCCCCTCAAAAAAGATATGCTTGGTATTTCTTTATTTTTTTTTTTAAGATTAGAAAATATAGTTAACTTATTAGTGAGAGAGAGAGAAAGAGAAGATTCACCTCCCCAAGGTGGGGGAGTGGGCCAAAGCCAGGAAGCATGATGACAGCCATAGCTAAAAGAGAACATGGCCACTCAGAGTCTAGCAAGGCAATGACTTGGTATTTCTTTATCCTTGATCCACAGAATGATGTTGGAACAAATGAGATAATGTCTCTAAAAGCTTTTGATTTATATGCTGGAATGAATCACATGCAACTACACTATTTTTATTTTGTTTTAAATTTAGCTAAAATGAAATATTACCTCGATATTTGCTCCTCTACTTAATGTGAAGCTAATAAGCTAATCATTTTTTTATTTGCTTACTTTTCTCTCAAAATCATAAAAGTACTAAAACGTAATCTTTGAAATTTGCTAAAAATAAAATATGTTTTTATCATTGATTCTCTTATTTGTACACCAAGCATTTATTCTACACCTAAAATATAAACACAAATTGACTTATTAACAGCTGTAGAATATAAAATAAATGTTTCCAACATGTATTAGAATGTATTTACAGTCTCGCTCTCCCTACACTCATCACTAATCTACCTATAGAGGCAAGCATGGTTGTCCTGAAATTTTCTTTTTTTTTTTGAGTTGGAGTCTCACTCTTGTCACCCAGGCTGGAGGGCAGTGGCACGCCCACGGTCACTGCAGCCTCTACTTGCTGGGTTCAGGCTATCCTTCCACCTCAGCCTTCCAAGTAACTGGAACTACAGGCATGTGCCACCACACCCGGCTAGTTTTTGCGCTTTTGTTGTAGAGACGAGGTCTCACCATGTTGCCCAGGATGGTCTTGAACCCCCGGGCTCAGGCAATCCTCTTGCCTTGGCCTCCCAAAGTGCTGGGATTACAAGCTGAGCCACCATGCCCGACCAAATTTTCTTTTTTAAAAATAACTTTTTATTTTAGAATAGTCTTAGCTTAACAGAAGAGTTGCAAAGATAACACAGAGTTCCCACACACCCAACACCCAGTTTCTCCTATTGTTAATAATTTACATTTTCAAGTACATTTAGAAGAACTAATAAACCAGTGTTGATAAATTATTAACTAAAGTTCATACTTTATTTAAATTTATTCAATATTTACCTACTGTCTTTTTTCTGTTTCAGTATCTCATCCAGGATACCATTATGTTTTGTTACCCTGGCTTTCTGGTTCCTCTTAACTGAGACAGTTTCTTAAACTTTTCTTGTTTTTGATAACCTTGACAGTCTGGAAGGTATTTTGTAGCTTGTCCATCAGCTTGGATTTGTCTGATGTTTTTCTCATTATTAGACTGTGGATGTGAATTTTGAGGGAGAAGACCACAAAGGCAACGTGCTATTTTTATCACATCATGTCAAGGATATACACTTTAATAGTACTCGTCACTGTTGGAGTTAATCTCGATCACCTGATCAAGGATTTGTCGGGTTTCTCCACTGTAAGACTATTTTTCCCTTTTCTTTACCATATTCACTTGTCACTATGAACATCACACATTTCAGGAATGAATCTTATGCTCCACCTCCTTGAGAGTTGCTACTAAATTATTTATATCTACTTAATTCAAAATCTACATAAATTATTGTGCAAAGAAGATTTGTGTCTTTTCTATTTCTTTTTTTTTTTTTCAATCGGAGTCTCACTCTGTCGCCCAGACTGGAGTGCAGTGGCATGCTCCTGGCCACCGCAGCCTCCACCTGCTGGGCTCCGGCGATCCTTCCGCTTCAGCCTACCACGTAGCTGGAACTACAGGCGCGTACCACCATGCCCGGCTAATTTTTTTTTATTTATTGTAGAGATGAGGTCTCGCCAAGTTGCCCAGGCGGGTCTCGAACACACGGGCTCAGGCAATCCACTCACCTCAACCTCCCAAAGCAAGGGATTACAGGCTGAGCCACCGAGCCCGGCTTCTATTTCTTTACATTAGTATAAATTCATGTATTTTCATCTTATGCCTTAGGTTATTATCCAGTGCTACTTTATTTTATTGCTCAAAATTATTTTGGGCCATTGAGAACTCTCTCAGTTGACCCTTGTGAACCTTTGACATATCCTTATCATTATGAGATTTTGTTGTTGTTGTTGTTTTAACACTTTCTTACTTTCTGGCACTAAGAGATGTTCCGGTTCATCTTGTATATTCTCTGCCTCAACCCTAGACTCAGCCATTTCTTCAAGGAACCCTCTTAAAAAAAAAAAAAAAAAAAAAGGCTAATTATATTACAAACCAAGATCTAGGTGCTAGGTACTACCCTGGGGTATTTTCAATATCTAAGCCTATCCAGGCAGAAATTCTTGAAATTATTATCCTATGTGTATTTTGGGACATAGGATAAGTCCCAAGAGTCTTCCATTACTGGATGCTTTCGGGTCTGAGCAAAAATAAGATCACTATCCACAAGAATGTGATGGTGGTTTTATGATCTCCTGACACTGCTAGCCATGAATATATGAATATCTACTGGTGAATCGTATGCATAGATCATATTTCAATTTTGTCATCTTCCTTTTCTGAACCATAGCATGGATTATAAAAGGTAAACATGATGAGAAGAACACAGGGTTAAGATTGCTCACTGACTATCTCACTCTCTCAGTTATCCCTCAGACACAGTCCTCTGGCGCCAGATACCGGAATATTCAAAAATTCTGGTGCTGGCCAAACCCACAGGAGAATCACTTACGATGCCCGCAGTCTACACCACTTATTGTATTGAACAAAAATTGAGCATTTACCATATGCCAAACCCTATTCTAAGCACTACAAACACAATGCTGAGTACAACAGAGAAGGCCTCTACACCCACAGAAACGACATTCTTATAGTAAAGATAAGCAACAAGCAAGTAAACAAACATGTAAGAGACTTTTAACTAGTGGGAGATATCATGAAAAGATGAAACAATAGGGTAGTTAGAGGTTCAGTAGACGTGGTATTTGGGCTGAGGACCAAGTGAAGTGAGGATTCAAACAAATCTAAATTTTGCTGGTGAGAATTCTGGAAAATAAGACCAAGTACACATATCTCGAGGCAGAAGCAAGCTTGGTGTGTTAAAGGAATACATGAAAATCTAGTGGGGCCAGAGAGATACAAAAACATGAAAAGCGACACAAAATTGAGGCAATGAAGTAGGATGGGACAATTTCTTTTTTTTTTTTTTTTTTGAGTTGGAGTCTCACTCTGTCGCCCAGACTGGAGTGCAGTGGCCGCTCCCGGCCACCGCAGCCTCAACCTGCTGGGCTCCGGTGATCCTTCCGCTTCAGCCTTCCAAATAGCTGGAACTACAGGCGCGCGCTATCACGCCCGGCTAATTTTTTGGATTTATTGTAGAGATGAGGTCTCGCTTGCCCAGGCGGGTCTCGAACCCGCGGGCTCAGGCAATCCACTCACCTCAGCCTCCCAAAGGTGTGGGATTACAGGCTGAGCCACCAAGCCCGGCTAGGATGGGACAATTTCATATGTGGCTTTTAGGAAGTCTGGAATCTAACGATGACTGGGATCCAGCAGATGGCATTAAACAGGAGCATGATATAATTTGATCTGGTTGCTTCATGCTGAAGCCATTGTAAGTAGGCAAATTTGTAGCTACTGTAATTTATCTAGCACTTGTGACATGTCGTATATTCTCCTAATAGCATGTATCGCTTCTGTCATTACTTGAAATAACACGAATAGGCAGGTATTAATTATCTGCCCTTATATTCCAGAAAATTGAGGCTCAAAGAGACTTTTTTTAAAAAATGAAGATCATCTAGATAGTAATTAAAGCCAGCATTTGAGCCTTACTAATATTCATGAGTTCAAATTTAAAAGCAAAACAGGGCCGGGAGCGGTGGCTCACACCTATAATCCCAGCACTTTGGGAGGCCGAAGTAAAAGAATTGACTGAGCTCACGGGTTCGAGACCAGACTGCACAACTTGGCAGGATCACATCTCTGCAATAAATAAATAAATAAGCCGGGCGTGGTGGTGCGTGCCTGTAGTTCCAGCTACTTGGAAGGCTGAGGCGAAGGATCGCCTGAACCCAGCAGTGAGCAAGAGCGTGCTACTGCACTCCAGCCTGGGTGACAGAGTGAGATTCCCACTCAAAAAAATAAATAAAAAGCAAAACATATGCAATTAGGCAAGCTTAGAAATGTTATCTTTGGTTAAACACTGAGGAAAGGATGTATTTAAGGTGTCAATTAAAATGACTTCTTCAAGATAATTGTGGCCAGTAGTAACCACAGTTTTTTAATTCTGCCCTCATTCAATACAACTTTTTACTCACAAAACCTCTATGCAAGAAGGTGGACAAAATAACAGACTACTAACTAGAGCAGGGTCCAATCCCTGGACCATAGATGGATACTGTGAGGAACCGGGCTGGAGGGCTGGAGGTGAGTTACCTGCAGGGAGCAAAGTTTCATCTGTATTTACGCTCACTCCCCATCGCTGGCATTACCCTCTGAGCTCTGCCTCCATCAGATCAGTGCTAAACAGCCTGCTTCCACTTCCAACTTGTACCTTGATGAAGCAGGGTTTTTTTCCTGCAGTGACAGCTACCAAAATGAGGTTCCAACATAGACTGGACATCAGCAACACACTTCGGGTGTGACTGTCTCTCATCACCCCCAGGTGGGACCATCTAGTTGCAAGAAAACAAGCTCAGGGCTCCCACTGATTCTACATTATGGTGAGTTGTACAATTATTTCATTATATATTACAATGTGATAATAATAGAAACAAAGTGTAAGATAAATGTTATATGCTTGAATCACCCTGAAGCCACACCCCTCCAGAGATCCATGGAAACATTGTCTTCTACGAAATCAGTTTCCAATGCCAAAAACGTTGGAGACTACCGAAGTAGAGTGTTTCTGAAACACAGATTTTTTTTTTTTTGAGTTGGCGTCTCACTCCGTCGCCCAGACTGGAGTGCAGTGGCCGTTCCCGGCCACCGCAGCCTCGACCTGCTGGGCTCCGGCGATCCTTCCGCCTCAGCCTTCCGAGTAGCCGGAACTACAGGCGCGCGCCACCACTCCCGGCTAATTTTTATTTATTGTAGAGATGAGGTCTCGCCTGCCCAGGCGGGTCTCGAACCCACAGACTCAGGCAATCCACTCACCTCAGCCTCCCAAGGCGCGGGATTACAGGCTGAGCCACCGAGCCCGGCTTGAAATACAGATTTTAAAAAAACAAAACAATAAAAAAACCTGAGTAAGCAAGATTGGCCTATATAGAGTCTGGAACCAAGTATCACAGTTAATCACTCTTTTCTGCCTGAGGAAGTAAGTAGGAGGAAACCATTTTCTTGTCCCTTGAGCTGCTTACACTATACTCTTTTAGTCTGGAAAAACAGCTCTTGGCATTACTCCTTCCGATGTAGGACTAGGTTTTACCACTTAAGGGTAAATATCTCTGAGGAGGCTTTATAAAATTTACAAGAGGAAGATAGAGGATAGATGTTATGGGCTTAGATAATGTGAGTAAGCCCATATAACATCCTTCAGAATGGAGACAGTTGACTTTGTGTTGACTCACAGGAATGGGACTGTATTAAAGAGATGAACCTTGAACTTCCTAGAAAGCTCAATACATTTTATAGACTGATACTACACATTAATGTGCCAAAGACTCCAAGATCTTTGCAGTAAAAGTACTTGCTTGCCTTTTTTTTTTTTTTTTTTTTGAGTAGTAGTCTCACTCTATCACCCAAGCTGGAGAGCAGTGATATGCTCACGGTCACCACAGCCTCGATCTGGGGGGCTCAGGTGATCCTTCCGCCTCAGCCTTCCAAGTAGCTGGAACTACAGGCACATGCCACCACGTGCAGCTAAGTTTTTTATTTATTGTAGAGATGAGGTCTCACCAAGTTGTCCAGGCTGGTCTCGGACTCATGGGCTCAGACAATCCTCTCACCTCAGCCTCCCAAATTGCTGGGATTATAGGTATGAGCCACTGCACCCTGCCTGCTTGCCTTTTTTAACTTGTCCATACATGCTAGGTGTGTTAAAAAAAATGTATACACATTTTAAATTATGTTAAAAGATGTTCGCCATAATCAGAAGTATCTGGTAGCTGATGGTAACCACTTTGAGCACCTCTTGTAATTGCAGATGCCAAATGTGACTTGTCTTCATCTTTTGTTATTGGTATATATTGAGTGTTACAATTTGAATACAGTCTTTTCCTTTATTAAAATGTATATATGTTTTGGCACCCTCTGTATATATGAAAATGAGAATGCTTTCTTTTCAACATGGCACCTATTAACATTTTACAGGAAAGAAATGTTGTGTGGATACAGCATTCATTGAGAAATCTTGCCTTATATCACCGACGGCAGAACCAAAACTCTGCTTCTTGAAGTTAAAGATCATTCAAATTAAATAATGCCTGCTTTGGCCAGTGTCTATTTTGGACAGCAAGATAGATCTTTTGGTTCTGCTTTCCCAGAGTAAATTTATTATTTGTTAGTATTGATTGAGGCATATAATACATGCAGCAAAAAAACCTGATCAACTCGTCAGCATTTCCTAACTGTCTTGAGTAACTGTGGGAAGAAAGTGGAGAGAGTGTGATCACTGTAAGACTCTGGCACAAAAGGGACAGAGAAGTTTTTCCTCTGGGTTGTGAAGTGATTTCAGAGAGAATGAGAGAGAAGTAACCTCAGGCCCAGGTAAGTGGAGAGTCATGATTCATTGCAAATTCAGGATGGAGTTTTCTCAATTTCATAAAATTCAAAAAATTTTTCTCAAGTTTCTGAAAATGAAAGAAATGTTAAAAACAACAGCAAGATTTACATATATACAGAGGGTGCCAAAAAATGTATACACTTTTTTTTTTTTTTGAGTCGTAGTCTCACTCTATCGCCCAGGCTGAAGTGCAGTGGCACGCCCACAGCCACCGCAGGCTCAGACAATCCTTCCACCTCAGCCTTCTAAGTAGCTGGAACTACAGGTGCATGCTACCACGTCTGGCTTATTTCTTGATTTATTGTAGAGACGAGGTCTTGCCAAGTTGCCCAGCCTGGTCTTGAACCCCTGAGCTCAGGCAGTCCTCTCGCCTTGGCCTCCCAGAGTCCTGGGATTAGACTTAAGCCACTGTGCCTAGCCTGTACACGTTTTAAGAAAGGGAAAAACTTAATGCTCAACATCTATAGATCACAAAAGACGAATACAAGTCAAGATTGACTTCTGCAGTTACAAGAGGTGCTCAAAGTGGTGGCCATCAGCATCCAGATACTTCTGATTGTGGCAAACTAAAAGTAATACTTAGATAACATCTCTTAAAATGTGTATACATTTTTTTTGGCAACCTGGTATATATATATATATTTAAGAGTCAAGCAAATCCAAACAACACACCTACATACAAATAACCTTCAACACTGTTAGGAAGATTAGCAACCAAGCCAGAATTGTCTCTTTGGTTGTTTTTAGTTTTGTGAATAAGAGCAAAGGACACTAACCAAAACAAGATGTGTGACATTTTAGCATAACAAATTAAATTAGAGTAATTAATGGCAAACATACCATGAGGAAGATGACTGTCTGAAACAAGTTTTATAACATTGTAAATAGAAATTTAATTCTTGAATTTCCCTTGTAAAGTTAGACTACATTAAGCTTTCTAATACGTAGATCTAAGAAATATCCTAGGCCGGGCTCGGTGGCTCAGCCTATAATCCCAGCACTTTGGGAGGCCGAGGTGAGAGGATTGCCTGAGCCCACAGTCTCGTAGACCTACCTGGGCAACTTGGCGAGACCCCTGTCTCTACAATAAATAAAAAAATTAGCTGGGCTTGGTAGCGCGCACCTGTAGTTCCTGCCACTTGGAAGACTGAGGCAGAAAGGTCGCCAGAGCCCAGCAGGTCGAGGCTGCGGTGGCCAGGACTGTGCCACTGTCCACCAGCCTGGGTGACAGAGTGAGACTCCAACTCAAAAAAATAAAAAATAAAAGAAATATCTTAATTTTGAACATAGTAATTTTTTAAAAATATTTTTTATTTTAAAGATCTGGGGTACAATTCAGGATTAGGTATACAAGTGGACACCATACAGGTAAAGTTTGGGCCTCCCTTGGGTCTATTATGAGAATTTCTGATATAAAATAAAATAGAATGTGTTTTCTATCTGTGAATATGTTTTAAAATATAAACAGTGAGTTTAGAGAAGACTAGATTTCACTAAAATCTCAGATTTTGAATGTTAAACAATACACTTCTAAATACCTCATTGGCCAGAATAGAAAATACAAAATAAATTATAAAATACTTTGAATTGGCCGGGCTCAGTGGCTCAGCCTGTCATCCCAGCACTTTGGGAGGCTGAGGCTAGTGGATTGCCTGAGCCCGCGGGTTCAAGACCCACCCAAGCAACTTGGCAAGACCTCGTCTCTATAATAAATCAAAAAATTAGCCAGGCGTGGTAGCGCATGCCTGTAGTGCCGGCTACTCTGAAGGCTGAGATGGAAGGATCGCTGGAGCCCAGCAGGTCAAGGCTGCGGTAGCCAGGAGTGTGCCACAACACTCCAGTCTGGGTGACAGAGTGAGACTCCAACTCAAAAAATAATTAATTAAATTAAATTAAATTAAATACTTTGAATTGAAAGGTAATGAAAATATGACACCAAAATTTGTGAGATCCAGCTATAGCAGTGGTTTGATAAAAATTAAAATTTTTAAATACACTTAAGTAAAAAGTTACAAGTGCACACACAGACATCCATACACACACAAGTAGAGTGATAACAAAAATATATAATAGCACTAATCACTAGTGAATAGAAATAAAAACAATAAACTATCACTGTACATTTTTTGGTCTATTATTATTATTATTATTTTGAGTTAGAGTCTCACTCTGTCACCCAGACTGGAGTGCAATGGCCACTCCCAGCCACCGCAACCTGGAGCCACTGGGCTCCGGCGATCCTTCCGCCTCAGCCTTCCAAGTAGCTGGGACTACAGGCACGCGCCACCACACCCGGCTAATTTTTTGATTTAATGTAGAGATGAGGTCTCGCCAAGTTGCCCAGGCGGGTCTCGAACCCGCGGGCTCAGGCAATCCACTCACCTCAGCCTCCCAAGGCGCGGGATGACAGGCTGAGCCACCGAGCTCGGCTTGGTCTATTATTTTATTTTAAAAACATAGTGAATCTGTGTAAATCTTTTTTCATCTTCATATCCTATTTTTTTAGTCTCTTCTTTATTAACAAAGTATTATGACAAATAAAATTCTATGGCACCAAAGTATACAGTTAAGATCTATGTTTCATTACAATTTGTTAATGGTTTATGTCAAAGTATAGGGTGAGTGACTTTGAACAGCATTACATTTTTCTTGCCCTGAAGCTGAAGTTTAGTGTTATTTATTGACCAGTTCTGAAAACACTGTGTGGTAGTTCTAGGCTTATGACATACGTTATCTTAGAACATTATTGACAAGCTCAGCTCAGTACATTTTATTGAGATCTTACTTCTAGATTCAACAAGACTACCTTGAAAATGAGGGACCAGCCAGGCTTGGTGGCTCAGCCTGTAATCCCGCGCCTTTGGGAGGCTGAGATGAGTGGATTGCCTGAGCCCGCGGGTTCGAGACCTGCCTGGGCAACTTGGTGAGACCTCATCTCCACAATAAAAATAAAAAAATCAGCCGGGCGTGGTAGCACATGCCTGTAGTTCCAGCTCCTTGGAAGGCTGAGGCGGAATGATCGCCGGAGCCCAGCGGGTCAAGGCTGCGGTGGCCGGGAGCGGCCACTGCACTCCAGTCTAGGCGACAGTGAGACTCCAACTCAAAAAAAAAAAAAAAAGAAAATGAGGGACCAATATCTTTGTTCTCAACAATATTATTTATAAACAACCGTATCACCTTCCATGACACACCTAGTATGGCGATTTTGAGTCACACAGTTTTCCAAAGTATAGATATATGTATGTATATTTATATTCATATGTGTGTAAATATGTACATATAATTTTTCAGAGTGTAAATGAATTTCGCTTTAAGATTTTTTAGTCAACATATAGTTATAGGACAATTTGTAAGCAACCACTACATACAGTAGTTGGTTGAGGTACAAATGAGCATGCAGATGCGTTACATAAATTGCTATTTAAGGAAACAGTTGCAAAATTTATGTGATGTATGTATGAAAAAAAAGATCAACTCTGAAATCAAGAATCTTGGTTGCAATCAAATAAGAAAAATTGAAAGTGATGGTGGAAGAGGCCCTACTAGCAGTGAGCAATAGATTTATAAAAGAAGACAGAAGCAATCTTGATTTATAATCCTATGTAAATATTTGAGAGCTGTCCACATTAAAATGAGGTTCTAGGGTGGTCCAAAGGAAAATAATCAAATGAAGCAGAAATCAAATGTAATCAAAACAGAAAGCATATCTTTCCATATTAGGAAATGGTCCTGAACATATGCTTATACTAAGGAATCGGAGGTAATTTAGAGTTTACATAAATTATACAACAGGAAAGTTGAGGAATTTGCAAGCTGCCATCCCATGAAAAAGCAGAGTGCAATGATGAGCTGAGGAGGGAGGGTGTTTGTGAGAAAAGAAACAGATCCCAAATCTTTACTGCTCTGCTCTACCGGGATAAGCCTTGAGCTAACAAAATGAAAGCCAGAGTTTAATGTCTGTGGGCGTCTGTTCATTTTTTAATACTCCATGGATACAAATTTTGTCCCTTTCCCTAGCCGGTCATTTCGCAAACCCATGCTATTTGTCACACCATAGGGACCAGATTAGGGAAAGTATGTAAACCTAGAATGATGTTGTGTCAGGGTTTTATTATTCTGTACACAGGACATGTGTATTATTTTTCTATTATGCCTTTTTTAATCAAAGACTATCAGGATAGATTCTGGGAAAATGTCATATTTCAAATCCTAAATGTAAATGTTTTTATATCTTTAATGTTATATACTCTCTTGTATTGGACAAATAGCTTTTTAAAAATTTTCTAAGAATTTTAAAAAGGAATCCTTGGGTTAACGTTTTTAGATATTAAAAACAAACATGAGCCGGGTTCGGTGGCTCAGCCTGTAATCCCTCGCCTTGGGAGGCTGAGATGAGTGGATTGCCTGAGCCCGCGGGTTCGAGACCTGCCTGGGCAACTTGGTGAGACCTCATCTCTACAATAAATCAAAAAATTAGCCGGGCATGGTGGTGCATGCCTGTAGTTCCAGCTACTCTGAAGGTTGAGGTGGAAGGATCGCCTGAGCCCAGTAGGTCGAGGCTGCAGTGGCCGTGAGCACGCCGCTGCACTCCATTCTGGGCGACAGAGTGAGACTCTGACTCAAACAAACAAACAAACAAATAAAAATAAAATCATTCAGCTATACATAAGAGTTTAAAATAAGTTACTCTAGAAATTGATTGTGGAAAAAAGTGTTATCTGAGGATTCAAGAGACGGTCACAGGAAGTGCTATCTAGGAATCATCTCTCCATTATTAGAAGGTCGGCTCAAGATAGCTAGCAGGATGAAAAGACAAGAGTCTACAACCATTCTTCACTGCAAAGGCCTTGAACATAGCCTCTTACCCATGACCTATTTGGAGGATGAAGCTGCAGAATCAAATAATTTTTTCTTCAAATACACTGTGTTAAAAAACGTAGAGCACACCTGGGGTTTTGCCTGGATTTTTGCCTGGCTGGACTCTTCCCCTGACCCCATCCCACCTTTAAAAAAAATGTGTCTGGCTGGCTGGAAAAGGCTGACCCCAGTGCCCCAGACTCCTAGAATGGTCAGAGAACTAAGGCTGCCCGGGGTATTCCACACCCCTTCCCCTGCTGAAGTAGACATGCTGATTCAGGGGATAGACACATGGTCTAAGTCCTGTGAGAAGCCCTCATGGGGCTTCTACCTGAGCCAAAATAACTCTTTTCTGATCTGTCTGCCAGGATCACAGCTGCTTATGGCCATCTTGATCACCATTGGAGGGGAACGACCTAAGAAAGAAACTCGCTTCCAACCAAATTCTGGCAAGGGTTTGAGCACCTGAAGGGGGTCATGCTTGAAGTCACACCTGCTCTGAGACTTTTAACTATCTAATCCAATAAATATTCCCTTTTTTATTTAAATCATTTGTGCTTATTTTCTGTAATTTACACCCAGAAGTGTCTTGACAAACAAAAGGTTATGACAGAAACCAAGACATTTTATTTTCCATAGGCGATGAGACATACAATTCATCTCATCATACTCTAACTTGAGGATTTTACAAACATTATCTCACTTAATCACCATATGATAATCACCCATACTAAAAAAAATGTAAACATGTGCATACTTATTTGCTCTGAAACCATCCATAAAATACTGAAATCAGCACTAAGAATTGGGCCTGGAAAAATAGGGTCAGAAGAGGAAAACTTACTCCATACACACCTCAATTGATTTAAAAAACAAAACAAAAAATTAATTCTATAAAGTAAAATGGATGAAAAAATGTGTTTTAAAGAGTGGGGAAAATGGGGAGATTTTGGTCAAAGAGTACATACTTTCAGTTTTAGGATGACCAAGTTCTGGAGAACTGATGTATACACTGTATACTTGAAATATGCTGAATGAGTAGATCTTAAGTGTTCTCATTACACACACCAGAAAAAGTAACTATGTTAGGTGATATGTTAATAAGCTCAACTGTGATAATCATTTCACAATGTAAACATATATCAAGACATTCCTTTGTATGCCTTAAATATATACGAGCTTTGTTTGTCAATTACTCCCCTCAATAAAGCTGAGAAGAAAAAAGTGTTTAGAACATTATCCGTAAAGACTTACTTCATAGTGTTCATATTCATCAAGGTTAAATGAGTTGAAATTAAGGAAGCCATACTGCATTGCCTAAAATCCAAAAGAAAGCTTTAATGACCAAAGATGCAAAGACGTAAACAATTTCCTACTCAACTTCCTAATAATATCAGGAGGCATCCCCAGATGTATTATTATATGTAGACTACTTTCTATTGAATAGTTTTCAAAGGAGGTGGGCACTGTTTTTTAAATGCCTCTCTTCTCTGGAAATTAGTTATAATATTTAATGATTTGATTTTTTTATTTTCAATCACCTATCATTCTATCCATGCAGAGTTAAGTAATCATGCCTGCAAAGTAATCCTACTAATTTACCAGGTCAACATCACCCCCAGTTGGAAAGTTTAGGCTCCAAATGTAATGCACAACCCAATGGTCTCTACATAAATACTAAAGCAGAAAGAAACCATCGCAAACAGAGCCCACACACTTCATTGATACCTTCACGTTCAAATTCTTCTAAATGGTCTTTAATGAAGAGATCAATGTCCCCCAAACTAAAGATAGCCCAGACATCAACACTAAAATCAGAAATTTTCAGGAAAAGAAGTGCTTCTTTCCATAAGAAGAAAGCAAAAAATTGTCTGTCCTATCCTGCAGTCTCACTCCATGTTGCAGCAGGCAGAAGACGCTAAGCAAAATTAGCAAGCATCTGTTTTCTGAGACAAGAACCCAACAGAGACCGGGCAACCCCTGAGAAGTGTCCTCCTGGCTCACTGATCACAGAGCCAGACAGGACAGAAGCGACAATTCTCAGTCCACGAGGTATTCTTGGTTTGGGAGGTGGGAAGAGGTTTCTAAATCCAGTTTTCAAAATTTAAACTACTGGAATATGAATGTGAAATAAGGCTAGCATAGCAACCAAAGGCCTTCATTTTATCAAGCATGGTTATTTAATTACTAATCCCAAGATCAAGTCCATGAAACATTTTATTTCCTTGGATTCAAGATAGTCAATATAGCTCATGATCTGTGGACTGCGGGTGCTCCTAACAGAATACTATCAAAAAAAGTAGTTTATAGGCAACTCCTATTTTCCTTTGAATTTCATTAGACAAGGCTACTGGAAGTAGATAGCACTGAAAACATAATTACGTGGATAAATGTTTTCTTCACATATTCAATAACATTCAAATGAATGACAGTCACAAATAAAAACGTTTCCATTAAAATCACAAGCTACTGACACTTAAACAACACCAAGTATAGCATGAAAAAAGCAATCTTTGATCTATCACACTAGCTGAACATAATTAGTGCAATACTCGATTAAAAACAAAAACCCAAGCCGATACGTAACAAGAGAAACAGACAGACAGTATCGCAGTAGACCATCTCCAAGCCCTAAAAGCTTTTTTGTCTCTTCTTAGAGGTGAGCATGCCACCTCCATGAGCCCATCTGGCAACCAGGAGGTTCCATTTATGCCGGCTACCCTTCGGTCCACTGACTTCCACCTGAACCTGCCAAAGCTGACGGAGCTGCATCAGGGCCTGCGGGGATGCCCTCAATCAGCTGCATACCCCTACAGAGTCCCTGGACTCCAAACCAAGTCTATTTCCACACCTCATTGCCTGACACAAGGGAAAAGGTATACGAACTAGTCTCTGAATCTGTAGAATCAGCTCTCTCATTTTAAAGCACAAAATTTCTGTCCAAACTCCCAGAAAGTCATCCTATTTCATTATACAAGGAAGTAAACCTGGGTTCCTTTGCCTCTAACAACACAGGTTACATAAAGCTTGGGAGGTAGCTGAAGGCTTATTTGAACTGATGTGCAATTATAGCTTTTTAGGCTGCCCTGACATTCAAGAAAAACACCAGGACCTGCTGCCCTGCCTAACCAGGGCACCCTGTTCCTTAAGAAAGCGAAGGGTGTCCCTTGGAGCGAAGACAGCAGCCCTGGTTATGAAACACAGCAGTTACCTGAAAACAGTTTTGGCAAAGCAGTAGTGACCCACTTAGTTTTATATTAAACTTGGTAACAACCCAACTGGCAATTCAGTAACTAGAAATGGAATGCTTGAAGAAACAAAAACGAAGGGCTAGACAGTTACCGTGTTACAGAGGTGCCCGATAGAACAATATTAGTGGGAACAGATTCATAAAACACATAAATCAGAGTGAACTTGGAAGCCAGTCATCTGTTTACTTTTTGTTTTTCTTCTCTTTCCTTTCTTTTGAGTTGGAGTCTCACTCTGTTGCCCAGGCTGGAGGGCAGTGGTACGCTCCCGGCCACTGCAGCCTCGACCTGCTGGGTCTCAGTGATCCTTCCACCTCAGCCTTCCAAGTAGCCGGAGCTACAGGCACACAGCACCACCCCAGGCTAATTTTTTGGTTTACTGTAGAGAAGAGGTCTCGCCAAGTTGCCCAGGCGGGTCTCAAACCCATGGGCTCAGGCAGTCCCCTCACCTCAGCCTCCCGAAGTGCTGGGACTATAGGCATGAGGCCTGTTTTTCTTTTCAGTCACAACACACTCAAAGCCAAGCCTTGATCTACCACCTAACTCCGTAACTATCTCCTACGGTCCCTGTCGTTCAAGTGGCTTCCTGCCCTCTCTCCTCGCAGCTCACACACAGAAGCACTCCGAATTTCAGAACGAACCATCTGATCTCCTTCTGATGTTAGCTGGGAAATGGAATCTCTCTCTCGTCATACACATCTTGGAAGAAATCCTAACAAACAGATCTCTGAGGAAGAAGGCCTAGTCTTCCTCGGACCAATACTTTAGTTCTACAACACAACATCGGGGGCATCCTAGCAGTCACTTACCTTCTTTACTGCATGAAAACAGTCTAGGAGTGTAATGTAGAAATTGCAGCTTCCATAGGCAGCATCTCTGAAATTCCAAAGTATGGAAATACATAGCTTAGTTAATTTTCTGTAGTTCACTAACCTCAAGACAAAGATGACTACAATTTAAAATCAAACATATACTCAGAAGCATTCTCATTTTTAAAAACTTGCTGGCCGGGCGCGGTGGCTCAAGCCTGTAATCCCAGCACTTTGGGAGGCCAAGGTGAGGATTGCCTGAGCCCAAGGGTTCAAGACCAGCCTGAGCAACTTGGTGAGACCTCATCTCTACAATAAATCAAAAAATTAGCCAGATGTGGCAGCGTGCGCCTGTAGCTCCGGCTACTTGGAAGGCTGAGGCAGAAGGATCACCAGGGCCCAGGCAGGTCGACACTGGGGTGGCCGTGAGCGTGCTACTGCACTCCAGCCTAGGCGAGAGTAAGACTCTGACACACATGCAAAAAAACTTGCCTTGGTTTTTTTTTTTTTTTTTGAGTTGGGGGCTCTCACTGTCGCCCAGGCTCACCACAGCCTTGACTTCCTGCACTTAGGCGATCCTTCCACCTCAGTTTTCCAAGTAGCTGGGACTACAGGCATATGCCACCATGCCCGGCTAATATTTAAAATATTTTTTGTAGAAATGAGGTCTTGATTTTGCCTAAGCTAGTCTCGAACTTCTGGGCCCAAGCAATCGTCCTGCCTCGGCCTCCCAAAGCACTGGGATTACAGGTATGAGCCACCACAGCTGGCTGTAAACAAAGTAATTCAAACAACTTCACCCAAACTGTATCAGCATGAAACTGCCTAGGTAAAATTGATATTGGGCCAAGAGGTAAAAGCTGTAGAAGAGATCTGAGCCCTGACAAACTGCAGCTATGGTTAGAAGTTAACAAATGTATTGTTTCTAAGTTTGCCTCCATCCAAATAGAGGTCAATTAATAATCGTCATGTCCTGACCCTTTGGTAAGGGGGAGGCTGCCCCCAACATGTTCTTTCTTAAACCACTGGTCTGAGGCTGCCTGAAGACAACCGTGCCTTCAGTATCCAGGGAACCCACCTCCCACATACCTCCCTCCTAAACTACCTCCATAATGGCAATCCTCTCGCCTCAGTCTCCCGAAGTGCTGGGATACAGGAGTAAGGCACGACACCCAGCCAAGAGTTTTTCTTTATTCACTCATGTTCCTTTCCTTTCCTTCTGCCTCTAACCCACCCCCTCTTTCTCCCTCCCTCCTTCCCTCTTCCCTCCCTTCCTCTCTTTTTTTTTTTTTGAGTTGGAGTCTCACTCTGTCACCTAGCCTGGAGCACAGTGGCACCAGGACACTGCAGCCTCAAACTGCCGGGCTCCAGCGATCCTTCCGCCTCAGCCTTCCAGGTAGCTGGAATGACAGGTGCGTGCT
>CAUYQG010164239.1:0-10637 GCA_963574415.1 Tarsius wallacei
CAGGGATCTCAGGAAATGAGGAAGGACACAATGATGAGTCCTCTCTCTGTGTTTCCTTATTGCTTCTCTTATTCTGGACAGGACACTGACAAAGCCTGGAATTGCCAGGAAGCACAAATAAAAACAGTTTAAAGAACAGCATGTTGCCTCTAGCCAAATAATCAGAAAGAGGGTAAACTAACAGAATAGGAAAACTTTTGGTTGTGTTTACAAGAGTCCAGTAAATATTGACAGAAACACGGCAGTTCCCTCATATTACCCCAACCTTTTACAATTTCCGTGAAGTTGAACCCTAGCAGCAAGTGGCAATGCTCCAATTCCCCTGCACAGTGGTATCAATAGGCCAGGTAGGGTGTTCATCTTTATCCATCTACACACGGCAGACCTTGACATTCTGGTTTCCCTACCAAGGTGGTATCATCATGTCAGGCTGGGAAGCTGATTTTCTGTCATTTGCTTAGTAGAAGCAGGCAGTGCTCCAATCACCCTGCCAAAATAGTGCTGGTAGAATCTGGTGGGAATCTGTGCTTCCACTCCCACCTGGTATCAATGAGTCTGAAGAAAGCTATGTATTTGGGGCCTATTCATCATGTGACTTTGCCCTCATCCAAGGTGTTAGCATGGCATACTAAAGAGCTGAACCTCCACTCCTACCCTGTAACAGTGACACTGAACATGGTAGTGCAAGGCAGAGCTGGTCAACCCTCTGGTTCCTGACCTTGTTCCCATGTATATTAGATGCAGTGGATTTCTGAGCCTATGCCACACCAATGTGGCAGAATGAGATAGACGGTGTGAGGAAAAACTAACTGGCATTCTGGTCTGCTCATTAAGTCCCATGAGACTTTAGGGCATGTTTTTGGAAGGGACTTGCAGGAAGCTGAGCTTCCACTTCAACTCTGCTACAGAAAAGCAATGTGAGTTAACCTTTTCTTGTCCTTTCCCTGATAGAAACAAAAATGGCAGGGAAATTGATCTTACATCTCAACTCAGAGCGAGTAAAGCATTATGAATAAGAAGGTGACCTTGTTTTAAAGGTGACAGCATGCATGAGAGGGAAGTTGAACATCCATCCTACACACCTGAAATACAAGAGTATGAATTAAGGCTACACTTTATCCAGGGTAGTGTCCACAGAACCTAACAAGTAACCAAATCTTGAGTGGTCTATCATAAAATGGAACTTTAAAACAGTAGTTTAAATAGAATCTGGAGACAGACATTATATCTAAAATGAGTAGAATTAAGCTGAAAAATCAGTAAAAGATTACTAAAACAGCATAATCACAACCTGAATACAATAAGACAGTCAAAAGATACCAACATCAAGGTAAATTGGATGTTGAAATTATCAAATAAAGATTTCTTGAAAGCAAACATAAAAATGCTTCATTTAGAGAATTCTAGTTGGAACAGAAGCCCTGTCTAGTGAACAAGAGTGGGTGAATATACCTAAGACATTTTTGGTCCATTCATCCCCTCCCAGCCTTGCACAGACATCAGTCCCACATGGGAAGAATCCCAGTCAGGGCATAGAGGCGAGCAGCCAGACCCCAAGTGGAACTGGAAAAACAAAATGTGCTAGTTCAACAGCCATGGGTGGAGCTTCTGCCAGCAAAAAGCTCACATGCAGAGTGACACTTGTTGGTGCCTGGCCTATCTTCCCAGCCAGATCAGGAAGAATCACCTCCAGGTGCTGTGTGCTTCCAGGTCGGACCCCTCTCTCCTCCCCATGGCAAGGAAATCACTCTTTTTCAAGAGCAGAGTGTGAACTAGAACAAGGAGTGAGAGACAAGAAAGACACCCAGCTTTCTAGGTGGGAAGGTTTCTGGACTGCAAACTGCAGCCTGCAGTTGGGAAGAGCCTGCTGCAGTTGTGAAACCCACCACAGGATGAAGCAAGGAGCAATAGTGAATGTCACCCTCTCACTGAGTAATCTGAATTGAACCACAGAAAAGGTCTTAGAAAAGAGGATCAGTGACTAGCTTCAGAGTAACAAAACCAAAAGGACTTGCAGAGAGAGAAGAAAGACCTCTCACAAATGAGAGAAAAAAAAACAATGAAAAAAATGTAGACAACCCTCAGAGTACTAAAAATGGCAGCACCTGTATAAATAGCTATCAGAACACAAACAATGGAAACCCACCCAGACAACCTGCCCCAGATGAAAGTCACAGAAACCAGAGACTGGATGACAAGAATGGACAGAGAGAATGAAGAAAAACTAGAAATGAAACTCGCTGATGTTGTACAGAAAGTAAATAATTTCCATTATTTCAAATAGTGGAAATAAAGCACGCCATCCTGAAAGTCAAAAACAAAATAACAAGCATAGGGAACAGGATCAATCAGGCAAAGGAAAGAATCTCAGAGACTAAAGACCAAAATATGAAATTCACCCAGTCTGTCAAAAACATAGGAAAAAAAGCTCAATAAGGAAAAACAAAGCATCTGACAGGTGTGGGACTATGTCAAGAAGTCAAATCTGTGGTATCCCTGAAGCAGAAAGGGAAACCAAGAATGCTATCAAACAAACATTCCATGAGATCATCCAAGGAAAATTTCTACATCTTGCCTGAGAGGCAATCATTCAAGCACAAGAGATTCAGAGAACCCCCACAAGGTATCACATGAGAAAAAAACCATTCTCAAAACACTTAGTACTCTGCCTCCCCAAAGTAATCATTAATTTATAAATAAATCTCAGAGTTTTTGGGGGATGTGTCCCCTCTTGCATACCCAACTAACAATATGAGTGGCAAAATACATAAGAAAAACTAACACAATTTTCAGAAAATAAAAAAATTTTAAAGAAATTGTTGGAAATTTCAGATTGCACTTTCATAGAGGGTAGATAATTAGCAGAAGATCTTTGAGGAAATATAAAGCTGATAAGATTATAAACTAAATAGATAAAACTGTTTGTTAAACACCCCAAAATAACAGAATACACATTATTTGCACCTGTACATTAACCTTTCTCCAAGATAGGCTGTATGCCATATCATAAAACAAGTCTCATTGAATTTAAAATAATTACTATTGCAAAAATACATTTTATGACAATTGAATAAAATTATAAATCAATAACAAAGAAAATTTGGGAAATTTACAAGTATGTGGAACATTCTAAATGGCAAATAAATCAAAGAAGTAACAAGAGAAACTAAACTATCTTGAGATAAATGAGTATTAAATAGTGAAGATAAAAAAGTATTATCTTTACTCAAATAATGTGATGCTTGGAGAAAAAATATATAGCTATAGACACCAATATTAAGATAGAAGATCTCAGATCAATTATCTAATATTCTTTGTCTCTCTTTGAGACACTGAAAATGTAAGCACAAACTAAACATGATCATTCAAAAGAAGATAACAACAAAGATTAGAGTAGAATTGATTACTTAAAAAAAAAAGTAAAACAGCAGAGAAAACAACAAACTCAAGACTGATTTTATGGCACAGTAAAAATTGAATGTCTACTCCAATCCTGTATCAGTGATCTTGAACATGGTAGTGCAAGGAAGGCTAGTTGGTTGATAAGTTTGTTGATATTTAAAAATGCCAACAAAATTGAAAAATAGAAAACTCAAATTACTAAAATCAGAATAGAATGTCTCTACTAGCAACCACACAGAAAATTCAAAAATTTTATAAAAAACATTAAAGACAACGTTTACCAAAAATTTAGATATCCTATGAAAATAGATAAATTTCAGGAGTGACACAAACTGATGAAACTGACTCACGCAAAAGCAAAAAATCTAAATAGACCTATCAGAAGATAAGTTGTTAAATTAGTAATTAAAAATCATTCCACTAAAGAAAGCCCGGACCCAAATGTTTTCATTGTTAAATAAGACTAAATTTAAATTATTTGCAACATTTTCCAAATGGAGTAAGAAGACATCATATAAAAACTGCAGATAAATATTTCTTTGGCATATAGATAAACATAATCTTAGCACAGTACTCTCAAAGTGACTAAAAAAAAAATTAGCCAGGCGTGATGGCTCACACCTATAATCCCAGCACTTTGAGAGGCCGAGAGGTGACAGGATTGCCTGAGCCCATGGGTTTGAGACCAGCCAGGGAAACTTGGCAAAACCTCATCTCTACAATAAATCAAAAAATTAGCTGGGCATCGTGGCATGTGCCTGTAGTTCTAGCTACTTGATACACTGAGGTGGAAGGACTGCCTGGCCCATCAGGTCGAGACTATGGTGGCCATGAGTGTGCCACTGCACTCCAGCCTAGCTAACAAGAGTGAGACTCCAACTCAAGAAAAAAAAAAGCCAGTCTTGGTGGAACAGCCTGTAATCCCAGCACTTTGGGATGCCGAGGTGAGAGGATTGCCTGAGCTTGGGGGTTCAAGACCATCCTGGGCACCATGGTGAGACCTCATCTCTACAGTAAATAAAAAATTAGCCAGGCATGGTGGCTCACCTGTAGTTCCAGCTACTCGGAAGGTTGAGGTGGAGGGATTGCTGGAGCCTAGCAAGTCGTCGCAGGGGTGTGCATGAGTGTGCCACTGCACTCCAGCCTGGGTGACAGAGTGAGATTCCAACTCAAAAAAGAAAAGAAAAGAAAAGAAAAAACCATTAAAGAAAATTACACACTATGACCAAATGGAATTTACTTCAGGAATGAAAAGTATGTTTAAAAGTCAAGTCAATTTCTAGTTCTTTTAGAAATTATCACACTGGTTTTCCATAGAGGTAGAACTAGTTTGCATTTCCACCAGCAGTGTAGAAATGCTCCCTTTTCTCCACATCCTCGCTAGCTTCTGTTGCTGTTTGTTTTATTAATGATATCCATTCTTATGGAGGTTAGGTAGTACCTCAGTGTGGTTTTGATTTGCATTTCTCTGATGTTGAATGAGATCCAGCATTTTTTCATGTGTCTGTTGGCTGTCTGTATATCTTCTTTTGAGAAGTGTTTATTCGTGTCTTTTGCTCACTTTTTAATGGGGCTGTTTGTTTTTATCCTCTTGGCACATTTGAGTTCCTTGTAGATCCCGAATGTTAAGTCTTTGTCAGATAATGGCAAATATTTTTTTTTTCATTCTGTAGCTTGTCTCCCTGCTCTCTTGATTTCTTTTGCTTTGCAGAAGCTTTTCAGTTTAATGAGTTCTCACTTGTCTATCTTACTGGGAATATAACCAGAGAAACTCAAATCACCCTAAAAAAAGGTGCCTGCACACATATTTTTATTGTAGCACTCATCACAATAGCAAAACCACAAAACTAACTGCACTGCCCATCATAACTGGACTGGATAAAAAATATGTATGGTACATATGCTCAATTAAATATTACATAGCCACAAAGAAAGACAAAAATATATAGACTTTGCAGCAACTTGAATGGATTTAGAGTCTATAATAATCAGTGATCTATTACAGAAACGAAGAACAGGGCAGCAAATGTTCTCACTCATTAACCAATCCTGAACATTTACCATAATATTATAAGACAGAGAATGACAGTAGCAGGATACTGCTGGGGCAAGGGGTTGTTGGGGACACAACATCAATAAGGGTACCTGATCTCAAACCAGGCAAAACGGGGACCAAAGGGAGGTTCAAACTTTACCTGTACAATGTCTACTTGTATACTTAATCCTGAATTGTTCCCCACATTTTAAAAATAAAATATAAAAAAAATTTCCCAAGGAAAAAACATAACATTCAAAAGTCAATTAATAATATAAAGCACCGCATCAATAGAATAAAATAATATAATAAAAAATATAACAAGGAACAAAAATACATGATAATCTCAGTATATAGGAGGAGAATTCGGTCAGATCTAACACATCTTTATGATAAAAACTGTCAACATAGATTAGAAAATGACCTCATCAACATGATAGGAAATCTATGAAAATCCTGCAACTAAGATCATACATAATGGTAAACGGTTAAATTGTTTCACTTAATGTCACAAAAAATATAGAATGGCCAGTCTCAACACTTCTTTCTAATATTGTATGGGAGTCTCCAGTCAGAACAAAACAAGAAAATGAAATAAAAGACATCTATATGGAAATGGGAGACGCAAAACTATCTGTATTTACAGGGGACATGGTCTTTTATATAGAAAATCCTAAGAAATCTACCAGAAGCTATTACAGGTAAAAAATGAATCTAGAAATATAGCCAAGCACAAACTCTATATACAAAACTCACCTGTATTTCTATATAATATCAATACAAGTTCCATAAATGAAATTAAGAAAACCTTATCAAAAACAACAAAATACCTAGAAATAAATTTCACAAGAAAAGTACAAAACTTTATACTGAAAACTATAAAGTGTGCTGAAAAAAGTAAAGAAGACCTAAATTAATGGAAAAATGCTTGGTATTCATGGATTAAAAAACTAAATATTGTTAAGATGGTAATATTTTCTTAGATAATATTCAGATTTAATATAATATCTATCAAAGTTCCAGTTAACTTTTGGGGGTGCAGAAATTAGCAAGTTGTTTAAAAAATTCACATTGAAATGCAAGGGGCCTAAAATGTTAAGATGGTTCTGAAAAAGAAAAACAAAGTTGCAAATCACACACCTCAATTTTAAAACTTACTACAGAGCTACATAATTAAAGCAATATGATACTGGTATAAAAGTGAACATACATACCAACACAGTAGAGCTGAGAGTAGAGAAACAAACCCAAACATCCATGGATAGCTGATATGCAACAAGTGAACCAAAATTATGTTCTCCATTGAATGGTCTTGGCATATTATTGGAGTTTTTTGCTGAAATCTGAGCTTGACAAGGATGCACACAGAAGATTGAAGGCTAAGGTTGAAGACCTAGTTAAAAAGACAGCTCAGAGGAGCTTGTCTAAAGTTTGGCCAGGCAAAGTGTTCTTCTGAAGTATAATCACCAAAATTACTAAATTTTCAAATTATTCCGATATTTCAATCACAAAGTAACTAAAATAAGTAAACTTGTTAGGCTACAAATCATTTAAAATTTTTAAATTGAAATCATATAATGCATTTTTTTTGTTTGTAGTATTGGAGAAGTATTTTTTTTTCTTTATGTATGCATACATATATAGGGTAAAAAATTTTACAGGCATTTGAGAATTTCATTAAGATAAATTTATGAAATCTCTCTTCCCTTTTATAGCTGGGAAATTTATTAGATTTTACTCTGCTTTATATCTTGTAAACTTGGTCTTTGAGACTTATTCAGATTTTGTGTATTCTTAATATTCCACAGTTTACAAGTGATGTCTCTGTCTCATTTCTTACAACTAACTGTGAATCCACTATTATCTCAAAATAAAAATTAAATTTGATTGCAGTATGATGGTACTATAATGACAATAACAATTTTAATCAAGCATTAGAACCTGTAGTGTTTCAGAACACTGTCTTCATTTTATATTTGTTCTCCATGGCAAGTAGCATGTATTTTTGTCTTCAGTTTACATAAAGACCCCTCCTGAGTTTGTTTTTATCATTTGTTATTTCTATTCTACCAATATTGAGAAGAATTTCAAATGCTATGAAATAAAAAATAATACTATAATGAAAACAACAAAAAAAAGAATTATATAAATAGAGAACAGGTCAATGGTTAGTAGTGGTTCAGGAGGAAAAGGTCTTAACACAAAGGGACTGCAAAAGGAATTTTTATAGTACTGCAAGTATATTTGCATTCTCTCTATAATGATACCGTCACAAATATATGCACTTGTAACACCTCATATACATATATGAGGTATAATCATTTTATTTATATATATATATCTACCCATAGTTATATGATCTATTTATATATAGATATATAAATAGGATATATATCTATAGTTATATATATATATACACACACACACACACACCAAAAATGTGAATTTTTATATGCAAGCTACAAATGTTTTAGAAAACGTTAGGAAAAAAAGTGTAATGCAAACAATCAACTGAAGAAAAAGTGTCAAAAATATAAACATATCATAAATTTAGGATAATTGTATTGATTTCTGTTTTAAGAGATTTGTAGAGGTTACACATCATTGAAACATAGCCAGCACTATTTTTGCACTCTAGAACTTTGTGATGGAAGTCAAGGTCAAAGATACTGTCAACAAACACGAGTTTTCCAACTTTTTATAGCATAGTTTATCAAGCAATTTAATTAAGTTGCTTAGCTTATAATTATATGAAACAGATCTAAGATCATGCAACTATGGGTACAAGATAAATGTTTTTTATATCAATATATCAACAAAAGGATTGGAAAATATAAGTGACAAATCACATGTTCTGAAATAACAGCTCTATGACCACTACAAATATTATTTAGTTAAAGTGAATTAAAACTTTGAGGAAATATATTTTATGCCCTTGAAATTAAGTTGAATGATTATAAATCATTTAGCAACAATGTTCCTCTATAACTTTGATCTTCCTCGAAGCTAATATGAGTGAGAACTTTCAGAACTGATAGAATATTCATGTGGGCAAAAACATGTCCATGATTCTCTCTGGCCCTGAGATCTTCAAGATAATCAGGACTAAAATGTCACACAACAAGTAGAAAGTACCTGGCAGTACCTGCATGGCTGTTGGCTATCTCCAGCAGTAAATATTTAAACACTTGTCTTAGAAAAATATGCCTCCTAACAGTTTAAATATTCACATAGAACTTCCGCAGTGATTAATCATAACATTGTCCTAGCAGAAAAGCCACTAAATGAGCTACTCATCCTCTGACACATTTTAGGAATTTCTTTCTGAAACAAAAAGTAGGATTTTATGGATCAAATTTTGTATACCCTAAATTGAGATAAAACTCTCATTTAAGTTTAAAGTAATTTGTGTTAGATATGCTGATGTTAGAAGAAATTCATGTCCATTATAATGAATTTAGAAAATACAAAGAAAGAAAAAAAGGCTTTAAATATTCTTAATCCTTTCAAAACAGTTATAGTGTTACTCAATATTACTCTATTTTAGCTTCATAAAACAAAGTAATCTGTTATCATCATTTAAAGATTTATTGTGAGTATTTTCCCTTGTCAGCACATACTTTTTTTTTTAAAAGCAGAATTTATTGAGAAGACAGAAAGCTCCCACAGTGGAAGGGGACCCAAGGGGATTGCCCAGCACATATTGTTATAAAATGCAGTTCTAATGAGGTTGAAGATGCTAGCGCTTATAGCATGTGCTAGAATCTTGCTAATTTTATTCACTAGCTTCATACATTGGTCAAATTGCATAACCTTTCTTGGCCTTACTTACTAGATATGCAAAAAAGAAAATAAGTATCACCAACTCTCCAAAACCAGTTTGACTTGCATAAGTCTTGGGTTTCCTGGTAAATTATGATAGCTGCCAAATTGTGGTGGATATGAGTTATCTAACACCCGCAGTCTCCATTTTAGTTTAAAATAAAAGCAAATCTCAGTTCTAGTGTTTCTGCACAGTACATACAGGTATGTTTTACTGCCAAGCAGGCATAAAACAATTCATATACCTGATGTATACACACAGCAAAGTGCCCTACTCTATCTTTTCATGTGCTACAATCACAGTCTTGCACAAAAGATAATGCAGATGTTATCGAACAATATCCCAGATCCCATTTCCCTGGATAGGTCCTGTGAAGTGCACTGACTCATGAGTTATTCTTTGCATGCACACACACACAAAAACAACTCTGTCATATTTAATTTGTCTAAAGTTTTCATCAATTATTTAACCAATGCTCTACATAAAAAAATATATTAACAGAAAGTATGAAAGATGATGAACCTATGGAAGCTATGGTCTCTGTTAGCACACATTAATTTAGATTTTAAGAACAAGGGATCTATATGGTTATCAGTTAACACTTCTCCTTTTAATAAGAAAATACAGTAATTCCACAGAATGGTATTTAATCACAAGAATCAGGAGGCATTGACTATTTCCTACATTAATTTGTGTTATTACTATTTTTCTGTAAATATTCTGTTTCTTAGCCATATCATGACATTTCAGTTAACTGGGAATCATTAAAATTCAGAATACATATCTCATGCAGAAATACTATAAGGACTAAGAACAAAATTGTGAAACTCTAGGGAAATCTCAGGAGGAATATATTTTATTTAAAAATATGTTTAATTGATTAAGTTAACATGTTTCAAAGCCACGGAATTATCTCTTCCAAAAATATCAAAATATCATTAGTATTATTTTTCTTAGCCTTGGAATTGCTAAATTAAGTTAAATTTGGCTTAAAGCTGCCACAATACAGAGTAAACTGCAATCTTACAATGTAAACAAACCGCAAATTAAGAATACGTTCTTGTAGCAAGTAGCTGAACCTCAGCCAATCACAACAACTGAGCTTTGGCCAATCACAGGCTGGCAACTGGTTAGACCATGTCCATATGAGACAAATGCTCATCATAACAAGTACAAATAAAGCCAATTTTTAATTTCTAACCAATCAATCTTTCCATATCATGCTTCTTTTTTCTGTCTATTAATGTGGCCAGCCCATGTCGCTGGGTGGAGCTCTCCAAATCTCTCCTTGTTCTGAGTGCTGCCTGACTCATGAATTGTTCTTTCCACAAATGAACTCTGCTAAATTTAATTTGTTTAAATTTTTATGTAACAGGC
>CAUYQG010164242.1:0-12134 GCA_963574415.1 Tarsius wallacei
ACAAATGTAGGAAACATTAATAAACCTTCTGAAACACCAAAAAGTGTGACAAATGGCATCTGCATTGTAAAACAAAGAAAATTTGTCTTGTATTTATAAACCTTCACAGTATGAGATTTCTCAATTCAGAAAGCTACAATAGTAAGAAAATCACAAAATTAGTTCCAAAAATATAATACGAAATATGATACTGATTTGGCTAAAATATTTTATCTTGTACATTGTTACTTATTTTCATATATGTTTTTAATAATTCATTCTAGTTAATGCTTTACTTAAAACAATGGGAGACAGTTTAATTTAACGTGTGATAAATACAATGTGTTTTCCTGATACCATGTATTATGTCATCCTAAATTACATAAGACATCTGCCAAATCAATTGCAATTCAGTTTATCTGAGAAATGCTTAACAAATGAAAACAATTATATACTTGAAAATCATATTGGCTCCTTTTCCTTTTTACAAATAACTTTGACAAATCTTGTTAAGACTTTTATTTGATATTGATAGTTTTTAATGCAAATTGCTTTTACAGATAACATGGTAATAATTTCAAATAATTACAAAATGATAAAGTAAATTACATACAATTGTCATAGAGCCTCAACATCACTTTGTGATTTATAAAATTAACCTTGTTGAAATGCACAAAAATGGTATGTTATATCTGATAAAAAAAATTATAACAATCCATATCATTCTGATGTTTAGATTCCCTCATGTACTACATGGGCCTGATAAAAGAAAGCAATTTTACCTCTCCCGTTATTAAAATCAAAGAACACTCATTCCTACGTAGTAAACAAAATATGCACATTTTGGATTCCTCCTTAAATGTAAACTCTTTACTAATAAAGGACACTTTCAGAGACAGAGTGTTATAGGATGATAGTTTTCTTTGTTATAAAACAAGAGAATAAAATTGAAATGAACTATTATTGGACACTTTTTTTATATATCTGCCCGGTTTCTGGGTCCCACAATTATTTAACAAGTAGAGGCATTACAGGAATGTTGCTTTTTATTGGTGTGTAATCAACATTCAATGATCAGTAAAATATAATATAAAGATAAAATAATCTTGATTTTTCAGTTTTTTTGTCATAATTTATTATATTGACACAGCATTTTTCCAATTAAAGACATGAAAAAGGCTGAGCGTGTTGGCTCCCAGTGGAAGTCCCAGCACTTTGGGCAGCTGAGGTGGAAGGATTCCTTGAACCCAGGAGTCTGAGACCAACCTAAACAACATAGTGAGACCTTATCTTTTTATTTAAAAAAAATCAAAAAATTAGCCAGGCATGGTGGTGTGCACCTGTAGTCTCAGCTACTCAGGAGGCTGAGGAGGGAGGATTTCTGGAGCCCAGGAGGTCGAGGCTGCAGTGAGCTGTGATTGTCCCACTGCACTTCAGTCTGGTCGACAGAGTATGTGTATTTGTATATGTATATGTACATATGAGTTAACAATAGTTCATGACCTTGCTTTGGCTTCATGAGAAATTGAAATCATTTGTAAATCTTTGACAAAAAATACTGGAATTTATTTGCTTTGTCTCCTGTAACTGATTGCATTGTAAACAGACCTCCCAAATTCCCAGCGCTTAACACAGCCAGAACTGTGCTGGTCTTAGCTTGTACTGGATTATCAGAGTTAATTGTTAAATTTTCAAGAATTTTGTAAGCTCTTTGGTGTCACATTGGCAACTTCAGTTGGCCATGATGGGAATATTTACATGATGAAAGTTGGCAAACACTACTAATAGGAGCTCTTATTTTATTTTTTTTCAGATATCCAGGTCAACCAGCATACCACTGAACCTAGTAAATCATGTTTGATAAGCATGAAAATTTTTGACACATTTACTTGACAGAGAAAACTCCAACCTTTGTTAGTGGCTCACAATCATCACCCAGTTCATGCTTATGTGGTTGGGTACAGATGAAGTTATTGTATCTGTTGAAACTAAAGATCCTTCTTTTGTTAGAAAAATGTCTTAACATACCACTTTAGTTTTAGACAATGGGGACCAGAATGGCTTGGAGAGATAAGTGAAAACGTCTCTAAACAGCTGTACTGCCTACAGAATGAAAGTTACTGAAATTGGGAGCTGGAAAAAATGGCTAGAGAGAAGAAATGGTTATGAGGAAGAAGGCGTCACAAACAATGCCAGTGAGGAGTCAATTTTCAAGAGTGAGAATTTCTACTATATTCTAAAAGTAATAATTATATAGAAAGTGAAGAGTACCTGTTCTGTCTTTCTCTCTTTAATTGTGTTTCCACTGCTAGTATTCTACAACATTTGTTAGTAGATTTTTTTCCTCTCTTCAGAGAAAATCATAATATTCAAGGCTCCATAAAGGTATATAGAAATAAAAAAATGCATTTGTGTGTGTGTGTGTGTGTGTGTGCGCGCGCACAACGTGCACGTGTCTGTGTGAATACCAGAAGTTAATCTGGTAAAATTTTGTATGGGTTATGTTAACCAGCAGATTGTGTTAGGGCTTTTGACTCACCAATTAATATTTAATGTTTATGTTACTTTTTCTAAATGTTTATTTATTCTAGAGAACTTGGTAAATAATAGTCTCAATGTAATCTCTTAATTTTAATCTACAAAATAAAATTAGCAAAAAGGACATGTGGAGCTTACACAGACTTTCTAATTATATGAAAATATCCTCTAAGTGGAACTGTCAATATGTAAGCTTTGTCCTCTCAGCAAATGTTTTCCCATGATGAAACCTGACATTTGTAATCAACCTCTAAGATCACACTTCCACAGCCTTATTCCTTTTCTTACACTTATTAGACTATATTGGATTCATAATTTACTTCCTAATTTATTAACTTAATGTATGGGTAAAAATTTTAATATGCTAGGGTATATCTACACTGGGAAAAAATGAAATAGTCATCCAGATACATCAGGTTCTATGTTCCATTTAACACACAGAACACAGTTTTAGGGGAATAGAATATAATAAATTGTTGTGAAGTTGACATGATTTCACTATTTACAGAATTTTATTTTTTTGTTTTTATAGCTCTGGGGGGTATAACAAATTGTTTGGGTTTTTTTTGTTTTTTGTTTTTTTGAGTTGGAGTCTCACTCTGTTGCCCAGACTGGGGTGCAGTGGCCACTCCCGGCCACCGCAGCCTGGACCTGCTGGGCTCTGGCGATCCTTCCACCTCAGCCTTCCAGGTGGCCGGAATTACAGGCATGCGCTACCATGCTTGGCTAATTTTTTGATTTATTGTAGAGATGAGGTCTCGCCAAGTTGCCCAGGCGGGTCTTGAACCCGCGGGCTCAGGCAATTCACTCACCTCAGCCTCCCAAAACGCGGGATTACAGGCTGAGCCACCGAGCCTGGCCACAAATTGTTTTAGTCTGGGCTTTAAGTGTACTCACACCTCCACCTGTGCACATTGTACCCAGTTTTGTCCCTCCACTTTATTTACTGAGTTTTATATATCCTAGGTTGTAGTTCATATATGTTATGAAGTTGTAGTTCATATATAGCATACAAGGTCTGCAGTTAAGTTTGTGAACTCATCCTAGAAAAAGTCCTACGTACCTCATTGCTGACTATCACTATGATCACCTTCAAAGTGCTCCCTTTGGGAAGCTATGCACTGAACCAGCACCTAGATCACTTGTCAGAACAATTTTGGAACTCTTTCTGGAATGGCCACCAGAACTGTCATCTTACCCTTGATATCCTGAATGTTATCAAAATTCTTCCTTTCAATATTTCCTTTATCTTCGGGTAAAGGAAAAAATCAATGGAGGCCAAATCAGTTGAGTAGGAGGGGTGTTCCAGTACAGTTACTTGTTTACTGGTGAAAACCAGCTGTGTGAGCTGGTGCATTGTTGTGATGCAAGAGCTCCTTCAGAAGTATTTTTTATACACACCTTTCTCATGTCAAGATTATAAGTTAAGATTTTCCTGTTTCTCTATCAAGGTTTATTTTTTCTGTGATGCTTTTCACAGTCAGCCTACAATTGTGACACAAAATTTGACAGATTTTTGCAGTATTTAGTCAGTTCTGCTCGTTAATGGATGTCCTGACTTCTCTTCATCAGTAATGCTTTCTCTCCATTTGTACACTGCCATTTTCTTTTGGCATTATCCCCATAAACTTGGACTAACAAGTCCCTGATTTCATTTCCACTCTTGCCAAGTTTAACAAGAAATGTAATGTTTGTTAGTTGCTCTAATTCAAGCTTCGACAATCTGGTGATGGCATAAAAAACTTGCAACAACAATATTGAATGCCACTCAGCAAGACACAGCCATACGTCAACACAAACACAGTTGTGAGACACTGATATATCAAGATTATAAAGTCTTGCCAAGTTGTTTGCTCAGTGTTGCCAACATAAGCACACTGTGGCAAGTTTGCAAACTTTATTATCAGACTCCATAAACAGCAGAGTTCTATGAAAGGAAGAAAACATATTTCAAGAGCTTGAGATTTTGTCAAACTGAGAAGACACTGGGAAAATAAACTTTTACCTTTAAAAATGTTTGTTAATATCTTTATGTAAGTCTAGCAGTTCTTTCCCTCACTTAATAGTCAATTCAATATTTTTGAGCAAACTTCATACTGTTTTCCTAAGCAGCTTAACCATTTTATTTCCTAACTATGTATGAGGAATTCAATATCTCTACATTCTTGTCAATACTTAACTTTTGTTCCACCTTATTAATAACCATTTGAGTAGGTATGAAGCGGTGTCTCACTGTGGTTTTAATTTGCACTTCTCTAATAGCTAATGTTGGTTGAGCATCTTTTCATTCTTCTTTTGGCAATTTGAATGTCTTCTTTGGAAAATATATCTATTAGATGATCCTGCAATCCCACTTCTGGATATTGATCCAAAAATAATTGAAATTAGGATCTCAAAGAGAGAACTGTACTTCCATGTTCACTGTAGCATTATTTACAATAGACAAGACATGGAAGGAAATTACTTAAGAGTCCCTCAATAGATAAATGGATAAAGAAAATGAGGTATATACAAACAATAAATATTATTTGGTCTGGAAAAAAAAGAAGAAAATCCTGCCATATGTGATAACATGGATGGAACTGGAGGACATAATGCCAAGTGAAATAAACCAGGTGGAGAAGGAAAAAACTGCATGATTCTACTTATATGAGGTATCTGAAATAGTCAAACTCCTAGAAACAGAGAGGTCAAATGGTGATTGTCATGGCTGAGGGGTGTGGGAAATGCAGAATTGTTGTTCAACAGGTGTAAAGCTTGTTGTGCAGAATGAATAAGCTGCAGAGATCTGCTGTTAAACGTAGTCCCTCTGGGTGACACTACTGCGATATGTACTTAGAATTTTGTTGAGTGTAGATCTCATGGGAAATTATCTTACCACAATAAAAAGTCAATGTAATGTTGAATATATCATCACAAACAAATATTTTTATCTTCTCTATGAAGCTTCATGTAAAATTAACTAACTTAAGAAAGTTTAATGGTCTGCCAGCTGTCTGCTCTGCCACATTTTTAAACGTTATAGCCACCACCATTATATAGAAGTGTTACTTTTAGGTTTCATAATACTTGCGAGTTGTATGTTAATGTACACATATTTTTTAGAAGTCCCCTCTAACAACAAAATAATTGTATTGAGGGGGATTCAGTGATTATAAAAGAAAGTTAAGTCAGAATACCTTGAGTTATTTTTAACAAAGGTCCTCTGATACATTTAATTTGCTCAGAATGTAATAAGGAAGCAACAAAATCAGGATAACATCAGCAAGAAGCATCCAATAAAACAGAAATAAATAGACATTAACTGCTGTATTAGTAATTATGGTAGAAAAAAGGAACCAAGTCTATCAGCAACAAAGGCAATAGATATCTTTAAAAACAAGGAAACTTGGTTGTATTTTATTCAGAATCTTGCCTAAAAAAATTATCTATTATATCATGTTATTAACTGATTAGATTCTTAAGGACCTTACTTGTCATTTAAAATTATTTGTGTTGTTTACTTTTTATGTTAGATATGATGGTGTACATACATGAAAACACATACACAACCCACAACATCATGACTTACTAATTAGAATTAGAAGTCTAGGTTAATATTGATTTTGACATTATTGTTTCATACCACTTTTACTTCTTAAAAACATTAGGGAGATAAAAATAATGTAGGCAAATTCATAAATACAAAAAGATAGTCTCAGGTTACTTTCCATCACTTTGAAATAAATCTGGGCTATCTCTTAAATGTTATTTTAGAAGTTTTACCTTCAGTTTTTTTTAATGGAAGTCTAATTAATATGATGTAGCTGAAGAAGATGAATATCTAATATGTAGGGAAAAATACAAAAACATTTCTGCATTTGTTCTCCTATGTTGAAGATAAATGTGTTTCTATAAAACAATTTTATACATCCGGGTTTAATCTCTAATCATATTTCAGGATTTCTAGGTATCACTTTGGCATTTATATTACAGCCTTGAATGTGAATTTGAGTCAGAAAATATTCCCTGCTGTTGGTCTTGAGGTTTCTGTTATTTTCTCGAGTGTAATCTTCTCTTGGGTAGGAAATGTTCTGTGTTGCTCTCCCTTTGCCTTGCAAAATAATCTATTTGGGTTAAGGTGAAAGTCCTGAGTCTTTCTATATTGTTCGAATTAGTTATTGTTCTGATGTAGTTGTGTCTCATGTCTGCTCCACTTTTTCCCAATCATAACTTCCAAGGATGCTTCCATTTCAGTCCTGGTGAAATAATTCTTAGGGTCTGCCCATTTATAATCAAATTCGGTCTAATTCTCCACTGTTATGGGGTCCTTTCTGGTACACATGGACAACTTTTTTTGCTTTTCACTGGGATTGCTGCAAATGTCACCACTTCCACTCAAGCTTGTTCTGTTTCCATGCTCCCTTTTTCCACATCTCTGGGTCTGATAGTGTTGTCCAAGTTCTGTTGCAAGCCGCCATATCTGACATCACCTCGAAGAGTCTTGGTCCCCTGATTTTAACATAAATTGTGGTGGAGTTCTGCTCTGATTATTTCTTCTGCATTGCCTGTCTTCTCTAGAGGCAACCTTGATTCTATTGACAGTACAAAATGCCTGATGGTTTATTTTATGTCACATGTGAGTTTAGCTTCTTAGGTTAGCTCAGTTCACCAGATCTTGTTAGACGTTTAGAATAGTACCAAGCAGGGTGCTAAGTGCAGGGGAAATAGGGACAAACAGGACACCATCTAAGCCCTTAAGGAACTATTCATTTGATTAGAAGGAAGAAAGAATTACAAATCAATGTAAATGTTAGTTAATAGTACTGATAATTCCACAATTGTTTGTACTCTAGCCTGCTCTAGTACCGTACTGTTATGCAGACTATAGATAGCCATTGTAGACAACCTTGACAACAGACATTTTATGTGTTAACAAAAATAGGTCCTTGCTTCCAGTCTCTGCAACAGATCATCAGTGTCTCACCTTGTACTCCTTCAATCTATAAATCCTACACAGTTATTTATAGCATGCCCCAAAGTAGAAATCACTAGGCTTTAAATGGTAAATCAAACTTTATTTTTTGCATATGCCACTTTAAGCAAGTTTCTTTTTATGTGCTTTCTTCATATAATAAAATCAATAAATTTATAGATTCATGGAAATAATTATATCTTATATGTAAACAATATAGGAAATCAAAATGTTTCCAAAAACTTTTAAACTGCTATATCCTTTACTGATGTTGATTAAAGAATCATACTGCCTACTGTATGTGCGTGATCATTCTAAATACTTGCCTCTCATCTAAAATAACAAGAGAAATAAAATACTAATAGCAGACTTTACACTTCAATTCATATCTGAATCATTTGGCATTCTTAAATTTTTGAGCAGAGTAATAGCATTGGCTGAATTCTTCATTATCTATAATTTACCCTCAAGTAACAAACTTGTATTCAAATCAGGGAGTTTTTTAAATTCTTGGCCCTGAATAAGTCTATTATACTTTCTATGCCATAATTATTGCTTATGAATTTTCATGAAAGCAACTTAATAATATAACTGGGTCTATATGCACACAGTCAATTAGAGAATTGTCTCACTCACAGATATAATGCAAATTGAATAATAGTTCCACCTAAGATACCTGCCTATTTCAGGTCAATAGTCTTTTAGCTTGATCGCAAATAATTTTCCAGTAGTCTATTTGGCATTATGGACAGGGGCTTACTCTGCATTGTAATATCTGGTTTCAAAATGTCAGTGATTTTAGGCACTTAATAATTAAATATGGATGATAAAACATTCCTTGGCATTAAAGTGGTACATCAGACTGCAAAATTCACTATAAGGCACTAAAAATTAAGGTGACAGTCAGTAGCCAGATGGCTTCTCTGATGTTCTAAAATACACATGAAAGATTTTATTAATTTAACCACCATATGGGATGGTGTTGAAATTAGCATCTATGGGCAGTTAAATTCAGATATAACCTAGATGTAGCAGTGTGTTCCATTGCAACTTTTGCCATTTTTCTCTCTGGTGACACTGCATGGAATCATTTTTGTTCTTCTTTTCTATATAATGCAGAAATAGAATACCTGCCTTCTGTCTGAATGATATTGTTAAAAGTACTTGAAATTGAAATGAGAAAAGACTTATATATACATCCAAAAGATGGTAATTGTTATACAAATTCTAGATCACTGTCTTCTTTATGAAACCTATTAAGTTATATGCTTTCAATTATTAACATTAATTTTATTTAACTTCACTGGCTCCTAAAATTTTTCATATCAAATATAATGGTTAAATTTTAAAAGGTAAAAATGATTTTTCAAAATGAATATGCATCCACAGAAGAGAACTAGATTTTTTTTAGAGGCATTCTACCCTTGGATAAGGTGGCCAATCTTTCTTAAGTGTAATCTAATTTTTTACCTGTTAAATTAAAATGACACAGTGCTAGCTGACATTACAAAAGGAATTGGAAAACTATAACTCATAGCTCAAATGTGGCTCACAGCATATTTTTTACTGCTTATGCTAATTTTTGTTTGTTTGCATTTACATTTTGAAGAGTTGTGAAAAAATAAATAAGCAAACAAATAGTAATGACAAGAATGTGAGCGGGGGACCTCTCCGAAAAAGTAGAATTATCTTTCGGCAGATAGGTTCCTTGTAGTATATTTAGAATTTGTTCTTCTGGATGAAGTGGTCAACCAAAATTTTTTATCCCGAAGTTTTGAGAAGGTTGTGTCATGATTTATGGAAGAAATGTGCTGAGTTGTGCCAAAGAGCAGAATGGTTTTTCCACTGTGAAAACGCACCTGTCCACACCACGTTGAGTGTTTGGCAGTTTTTGACCAAAAATGGCATGACCCCATGCCCCACTCTCCCTATTCACCAGATCTCACCCCGAAAGACTTTTTTGTTTGTCTCCGGGTGAAAAAAGTCCTCAAAGGAAAATGTTTTGCCATGTGAAAGAGGTGAAACAGAAACAGCAGAAGTACTAAAGGGCAGCAAAATTGATGAGTTCAAAAACTGTTTTGAACAGTGGAAAAAGTTTCTCAATAGGTGTATTGCATCAGATGGAGAGTATTTTGAAGGCTACTGAAGTTTAAACATGTAAGAGTAAATACATAATTTTTTGTACTTAAATTCCAGTTTTTGGGGGTTTCCCCCTCATATGACTCAGAGACCATATGCTAGCCATGCCTACACTATTTGCCTTCCGGCTCTTGACAGGAAGTTTGTCAACCGTTGCACCAGAATACAAATGCTTATAATGATTTGGCTTTGTTGACCTCAAAGTAGACACTATATGGAAACAATTTTGCAAATATAAAAAAAATCCACACTAAAAATCACCCTACACAATTATGGCAGAATTTTAAATTGAGTAGTATTTAAAGACCAGACTAGTTGGTAAATATGTAAACAGTGACAATATTTGTTTGTTTGTTTGTTTTTTTGAGTTGGAGTCACTCTGTCGCCCAGACTGGAGTGCAGTGGCCGCTCCCGGTCACCGCAGCTAGCACGCCCGGCTGATTTTTTTTTTTTTTAATTTATTGTAGAGATGAGGTCTTGCCAAGTTGCCCAGGTGGGTCTCGAACCCGCGGGCTCAGGCAATCCACTCACCTCAGCCTCCCAAAGGCGCAGGATTACGGGCTGAGCCACCGAGCCCGGCTCGCCCCATTTGTTTACAGACCACTGGCCCAGATCAGGGGAGACCCCTGGACTCCCCCAAGGCTGTGAGCGAGGGCCATACTCAGTTTGTGGCCCCAGGCTTCTTGCCTAAGGAGTGGGATTTTGGAAGTGCCGTGTCAGTGAGACACTGGGATCTCTGGTTTGCACAGCTGCCCCCTCCTCAGAGCCAGAGTGGCATGTGAGGACGAAGGCTGGGTCTCCTCTCTTCTCTTAACCTGATCCCCTGAGATATGCGGTGGTGGCCTGTGAGTCTGGCAGCTGACATGTGTGGAAGGACAGGTTGTGTTTGCATCCTTTCTTCATGCCATCCACAGTGAACTGCTTTCTCTCTGGCCCCCACACTGGGCAGGTTGGAGGCACACCTCACTTGAACGGGGCCGTTTCCTCATCGAGGCAAGGGAAGGGTGCTGGTGGCTGAGCTGGCATACTCTGTCACAGCAGAGGCCCCGGTAGGCAGGAGACGCTGCAATTCTCGTCCGATCTGGCGTCTACCTGGACAGCGGCAGGCCTGGGGCCTCCTCTGTGTGGTCCCTGGCCTCATTCCTACCAGGTTTTCCCATTGCTGGAGGAATCAGGCTGTGGGAGAGGAAGGGGCAGGCCTGTCCCAGAGAGGACACTGGCTAAGGCACATGGGCATGCATCCTCTGCACCAGCTCTGCCTGTCCACGTGAAACCTGGTGGGAGCCCTGGGTCTGGGATTGCCACTGCAGAGCACCCCCAGTTAGCTGCCTCGGGGTCTGACTGCCGCTAACAAGGCACTCCGGATGACAGCTGTGTGCAGAGTGGCCCCACAATCCTTTGGGCCAAAGTCCGTATGACCTCATCCACCCCACCCCCATCATCCCTGCTCAGGCCTCAGCGCTCCTTCTAGCTGAACAGGAGACCCTGAATATCAGCATGGTTCACCCCGAAGCTGTCTCCAGTGGACCCGCTCACCCTCCCATAGCCCCTCAAAGTGTTGGGCCCAGTGGTTAGTCATCAAATACCTGGAGACTGGGTAGTGCTAGCTGATTCTAGGAGTTTTAAAGAGCTGGTGTCGGCCAGGCTCGGTGGCTCAGCCTGTCATCCCAGCACTTTGGGAGGCCGAGGCGAGTGGATTGCCGAGCCCGTGGGTTCAAGACCCGCCTGGGCAACTTGGTGAGACCTCGTCTCTACAATACATCAAAAATTAGCCGAGCGTGGCAGTGCACGCCCGTAGTTCCGGCTACTTGGAAGGCTGAGGCGGAAGGATCGCTGGAACCCAGCAGGTCGAGGCTGCGGTGGCCGAGAGCGTGCCACTGCACTCCAGTCTGGGCGACAGAGTGAGACTCCAACTCAAAAAAAAAAAAAAAGAGCTGGTGTCCAGGACAGAGACTTCCAGGAGATGGGAGAGGTGGCCCAGCAGACGATCCTCAGCCAGGGAGCGGATGAAATCCTCCCTCCAAATGTGCCCCCATCCCCAGCATATCCTCTCCCTAGCCCGGCTCTAATCCTATGCTTCAAGGTCACTCTCCCCTCTGGTACCTTGGAGCCCCTCACCTGGGTCCAGCAGGGGCAGTTATTCCTCCCAGCCCCTTGACTCCCTTCCTGCCTTCCTCCAAAGACGCTATTAATAAAGACATCACGTCCCATCATTTCCTCCTCCCAGGTGACAGCAGGCAGGCGGGCGGGGAGGTAAAGAACTCTGGGGACACTGTCAATTCCCCATAGTCATTGTTCCGGGTGTTGGAACAGAAGAATGACTTGCTACTGAGAGCCGTCAGCCTGCCTGCCGTCTGCAAGCCGCTGGGCAGACGTCAGGTTTCATCTTAAGTCTCCACCCCTTGGCCCATTCAACCCCTCCCCAGAGTGCCTGCAGGTACCAGACAAGACCCTTGGAGTCTCAAGGACTGGGATCCCCCTGTCTGCACCCCAACCGTCTCTCCCATTCTGCCATGTAATGTTA
>CAUYQG010164243.1:0-15652 GCA_963574415.1 Tarsius wallacei
TTATCATAACAAAAGGTCACTCTAAAGCCTTAATTATATAATATTAATTAATTAATTTCTGGGACCATAAAATATGTACATTGGGTATCATTTTGAATGCTTTTGTTAGCAAGTTACAAAAAAAAAAAAAAAAAAAAAAAAAAAACCTCCCAACTCAAATTGGCTGAAGCAATTAGAGTATTATTTACCTCCCATAATTACAACTTAAAAGATGGGGCTGGGCCAAGGCTGAATTTAAATATCTTGGCTACTTTCATACCTCCGTCTTTTCTTTTCCATGTATCTTAAGTCAGATTGAAACAGTTCCAGGTATCAGTCTGGACACAGGAAAGCCCAGAAGAAGGAGAAGTCATCCTTTCTTAAGAATAGGAAAAGCTTTTTCCACAAGTTCTTCAGAAGACACACCTTCATATCTTATTGGGCAGATTGGATCACGTGGTCATTCCTAAACTATTCACCTGTTGAGGGGAGGAGTTGCCATGAGTGGCTGAGAGTGGATGTTGGGAGTACAACCACACACATCTATCATAGCTTAGCAATTTAGGGAGAAAGCCTTTTTCAAAAAACAGACCTCTTTCCACCTCTCGATTAACAATGGATAGGATGCTACTTCCTTTCCTGAAGTGATTGGTTGACTTCATCCTTGTCATCCTCTTTGAGCCTCATGCCCATGGACAAAACTGGCCAGGCGCCCGGACCCTTCTACCAAGGCCGTGCACTCCATCTTCAGGGCTGTCCCAACCTAGCATAGGGCTTTCTCACAGTGTGATCCCTATTTCCCAAGCAAAATAAATGGATTTTTCTCACATATCACAAATCAGTTCTCCATGACTAATTTGATTTTTTTCCACTTATTATTATTATTTTTGCAATTGCTGGCCATGAAACTTTTCTGCCTCTACCTTTATTTTACAAAGATAAAAATAATAGGAGAATGGGAAATCAATTACTGAGCAAGAAAATTAGCACAGCTAAAGTAAAGCAATTACACCAGGGGTAATAACCTCCCAGCAACAATTAGACAGTTATGTCAAGTGAATTTTGAAACAACAGGAGTTGTTTTGACCCAGAAAAACAATGTATTGCTTTTGCTGTCAGTCACTACGGTTTCAAGTTCTGGGAGCCTGATTTAGTTGATGATGGAACAGCTACATCTTTATTCATACAGAGCTCTCATGAGAGTCTGCCACAGATGACACAACTCCTTCTCTCTCTTTCCTTCCTTCCCTACCTTTCTTCTCCTCTCTTTCATTTCGCCCTTTTTTCTTTCCTCTCACATATATTTATGGAGGAAGTACTGCATGCCAAAAACTGATCTAGGCACTATTATAGCCAGAAATTTCTATATTAGGTGTATGTGTATGTATGTGTGTGTCTGTGTGTGTATGTGTGCATGAGAGAGAGAGAGAGAGGAAAGAGAGGGAGAGGGAGAGGGAGGGGGGGAGAGAGAGAGAGAGAGAGAGAGAGAGAGAGATAGAGAGAGAGACATGACACATCTGTTGTGTGATTGGTGCAGTTTATCAGTCAGGCCTGCATTGTTAATTCAATCCAACATTTACCAAGTGTCTAGCATGTGCTGGATTTGCATTTGTGAGCCCTACTCATGAGATACAGTCACACAAGCTGGCAACTACACTACCATGGAGTATTAATGATGATATAGACAATGTGAAGTTGGAGGTCGGGGAGTGAGGCCCTGTGAGGTGCCACTTGGCCCAGGGTTGGCAAGGACAGCTCCACCGTGCAGCTGATATTGGAAATGAGACATGAAAGATGCGAACCAGTTTGCCAGAAGCAAGGCAGGGGGAGCTTGGAAGTATTCAGGCATGAGGAATGATGCACACAGGAGCATGGGGTGAGAGGAGCATGGGTATTCTGGAAGCAACAGATGATTTGTTACACAGCTGGAGCAGCGAGCGCAAGCAAGAGGTTGGCAGCAGCTCACCCTGGGGTAGCCAGGGAGTCTTTGAAAAAGACAAGTGGTCTTGTACTAGCAGATATTAAATGCATATAAAGCCACAATGAGTAAAACAATGTGGCATTTGAGCAGAAAAGTCAGTAATTTAGTTATTTGTGCTTTTTCTTTTCTAAATTATGTCAACCACTGTTAACTGAAAATAAAATAAAACCACATTCAACATGGAGAGGCAAATGACACATTAGGGAAAATTTGCAACATATGAAAAAAAGGAAAAGTTGTATAAAGAATATCTCTAAAGATAGAGACTAGAGCAAATAAAACCATTTACACAAGAAAAATGGGAAAGAATATAAGTATTGAAAAAGCACAAATGGCAATAAACATATAAAATATATTTCACCTCATTTATAAGGAAAGAAATGCAAAATAAAACAACATCGTTATGATTTTTTTTGCCTATCGATTTGGTAAAGATATCTACACAGATGTAGCATGCGTGAAGAACAACAGTGAGGCCTGGTGAACAAAGCCAGTGAACACCTTCTTTGAGCTGTTTCCTTTGTCTACTTAAGCTTGAAATTAAGACTTTAACCTCAGTCACGGAATTGATCCCAGAGGGCCAGAATATAAGTAAGAAAGAAAGATAGAAAAGAGTTGAACCTTAGTTCTGAGAGAGATGAAATTGTAGCAACTGTACTAGTTGAAAAACAAGTTCCTTACTAAATTCCACCTGGGCCTGGCCCTGTCTCAAGAAGGAAGCTGTTAGTTACTGAAGGAGGTGGAGGACGCCATGTTCCCCAGAGGGAAGTTCTTTCCTTCTCAGGAGGTGCCACGCTCCTTGTTCACGGAAGAGAGAAGGTGATGGCTGAGCAGCTTCTTGTCAGGTAGGAAATGTTTCACAGAAACTCAGGAAGGAGGGAGATCACAGCCGAATTTTCGAGGTTCTGCCCTGGCTGGAAGCAAGGAGCCAGGAGCAGGCCTTCTATAGGCTTTTGCTTGATGAGAGCAGAGTGAAACCGCTTTTGAAATAATTTCCTTTAATCAACAAAAACACTGTATTTTATCTTTTCAAGGACATTTTTAAAAAGCACAAGTTACCCTGTATAAAAGTTTGAGATGAAATCCTGGTGGAAAAAGCAGCCTGAATTAATGGGGGAGATTTCAGACCAGCACATCCTGAGCAGTGGTCCATATGCCGCCACATCCGCTCTGCTGAACTGGGGCTTTGACTGGAGCTGATGTCTAGTGCTGATGAGAAATCAATCAGGAGTGAAGCCAGGACAGATGCTGCCACTGAAATTGATGCCTCAGTTGCCTGTGAGGGGACAGGCCGCTTCCTTCCAAATGCTTTTTGACCGCTGCTGCTAGCCTCTCTCCTCCGCTGCTGTGTGCCCCTTGCAATGTTGCTATGACTTTTCTTTGACTGGTTGTTTAAATAACCTTCTTCTCTCCTTCAAGCTTCCTCACAAGCTCAACTTAATGGAGAGGAGAGCAATGTGTTGAAATAAAACGTAGGTGTTAATTTGCCCATTCAGCAGAGATGACGGGACAACATCCAGACTCAGAAAAGCTGCTGGTCTGGCTATTGGGGTCACTCTGTTCCTGCCCAGCTCAATCTCTAATGGGGAGCAGGTACTTCAGCTTGTTTTAGCTTTAAATGCACTCTTGTGAAAAATTCAGGAGTTGGACTAGGTGAGCTCTAGTATTTTATGGGACTGAAGAAGAGCCATGAACAAAAAAAGGTGACCCCTATAATGTCAGGAAACACGAAAACACTCAACCAGTTTAATAATTAAAGAAATACGTATTAAAATAGATATGCTCTTTTTTAACCTCTCAGATTGGCAACTGTTTAATATAGAAATAGTACTACCTTCCATTGAATTGGGGGAGGAAAAAAACAAGAGTCCTTATATGGTGTCGGTGAGAGTATGCCTTTCCAAAAGGGCAGTTTGGGACCATGCATCAAATGTCTTAAAATGAGCATCACATTTGATCTAGCAATCCCCGTAGAATGAATTATGAGGAAATAATCAGACATTTGTGTACAATTTTAAGTACAAGGATTTTTATCACAGCACTGTTTACATTATCAAACACCAAAGGCTGATCTTCCTTCAGCTATGACTTGTTATATGACACACCATGGCAGGCTTGGGGGAGGTACTCAAAACATGCGGGATCAGTGTGGCCAAAGAACACACTTAGCAAGCCAAGTCTTTCTCTGCAGTCCTCCACCTCATTCACACATGCAGAGCCTCTGTTTCAAAGTGTGAGCCAGCTACATGACCAAGTGAGAGCCTGCCACATGGCCAAGTGAGACCCTACCTTGACCAGGTTGTTGTGCTCATTCTGACTTCAGATCATCACGAAGTCTATTTCCTCCCTGCCTCTCCCATTTCCTACCTGAATACTTTCCTCCTTCAGTGGTGGATTCCAAGAAGTGTTCCCTGCCATTACCTGACCCTACTGCATACACAGTCTAGCATATTATTACACACTGAGTTTTTTGTTCAGTTTGTTTCAAGTGTTATTTTTATTTAAAAAGATTCCTGAAACAGGTGTTTTGCCTTATATTTGAAAGGCTGCATGATATAGGAAAAAGAATAGGGTATGAAATGAGACAAACCTGGATTTCAATCCTGCATGATGTCAGATAAATTACTTAACTTCTCTGAGCTTGAGTCAGAGCTTGATAAAATAGGGAGACCAGTAGTTATTTCACAGGGTTGTACCGTGGTGAATGGGATAATTATGAACTACTTAACAAAATGCCTGCCCCACTGTACATGCTCAGTAAATGCTAGTTCTCTCTGCCTTACTCTACTTTGGAGAAGTTGGACTTAGCCTGTGGTAACTCTAGATAAAATCCCGTGGCCTGGCCAATTCCTCTAAGGGCACTAGGGACAATGAATGGCCTATGGGGAGGAGAGCAGCAACTGGTGATGCAGGAAAGCCCTGTGTGGATCTGGCCTGCTGGTCTCTTACCTCATGATGGTCAGAGGGATGAAGTACACTAGAAAGGCCACGATGGTCATGTATGGGGTCCAGTAGGAGTCGTCAGGCCACAGGGCCCAACACTGCACTTCGCCGTTGGAGAGCGTCCTTTTTCCAAATATGACCAGGGTGGGAATGGAGAACAAGAAAGACAGGCTCCAGGCAATTATGATGAGGACCTTGGCTTGCTTTTCTGTTCAAAGAAAAGAGAGTGATGCCTGGATATGTGGAAACACCTCTTGGAAGAACAATGGGGTACAGTATAGCAAAGGATCATAGTACAAGAGCCACCCTGGACTGCTCAGAGTCCCCAGAGTCTTGGTTTCATCATGTGTAAACAAGGATGGTAGTACCTGCAGAGAGGGCTAATGTGTAGGTTCTAGAGAAAGCTTGAACAGAAGCTAGCAAACTGCCTGGCATATGTTGATGATCCCCCATTTCTACTTCCCTTCCCCTTCCCTGATTTTCCTCGCCTGACTTGAGGTGTTGAGGCATCCATTTCTACAGTGTTAGAGAACCCAGTTTGAACCATATGCATTTGATAAGTTACTTTGAAAATGCTGAATTGTATCTATGTCTATCAACATGTGGGTAGTCTCTCTGGTTACAAGACAGGGCTATAGCCTTTGGTCCATCTGGCATCCTTTCATTTTATCCAGCACTGCGAAGCCCTAGGACAGTCTTTGAGCACTCTTTGCCAAATGAGAGCTCTTTGAAGGGACATGGGTGGAATTTGAAGGCAGAGAAAGAACACTGAACTTGGGTCTAGAGAATAGATCTCATTCGAACACAGCCCCGAAGCCTCGGAGATATGACTCTACACACTGGATTTGGGCTCTTTAAGTTGCAATAATCTGACCTTGGCTAAACTACTCAATCTCAGCCTCAGCTCCTCCTGCTCTTTAAAATGGTGTGAAAAATACTTGCTCTGGCCACCTCAGCAGGTCATGATGGGACTGAAAAGAGACAATTAATATATATGAAAGTGTTGCCAAAATGTACAAGTTGTAATGATGTGATGCCTCTGTCTAGCTGTTGTTGAAGTACTTCGTCTTTTAAAATAAATTTTATTTTAGAGTTGTGGGGTACAAGTGAGAATTTACTACATAAGTAAGTTGCATGCAGATAAAATTTGCACTTCTCACTGGTGCTGTCCCCCCATGAGAGTGGACCAGTTATCGAGTGTGTTGCCAATGTGCCCCCCCCATAGCAGTATTCAGTGTCTACCAATCCCACCCCTCTGATCTTGTGACCAGTGATCAAGGCCTACTTATGAGTGAGAACATGTAGTATTCAGTTCTTTGTTTCTGAAGGCATTTCATCTTAACTGTTCACCTAGCCCTGCTATCTGTACTGATTGTTCTTGGGGCCTCCTTCTTCCAGAAAGAGGATGCCTCTCTGGCTCCCTGAATTTCAAATTGGAAAGCAAGTGTGTGCCTTTGGGTGGGGATGAAATGTAGAGTCAGGTGGTGTCTATCGCAGAATGGCTATAATCAAGGAACTATAAGAAGTGAGAAAAATTCTAGGAAAAACTAGGAATTCCATTAAAATCATAAATATTTGGGAGAAAAATATCTAGGGTTCTAGATGTACAAACTGGATAGAGAATTAGACGTATTTAGAAAAGAGTTGTTAGTGTCCCACTGACCAAGCAGAATCTTAAGGTAGAATTATGATCACAGTTTGATTAGTCTTTTCCTTTCTTTTTTACCTGCATCCAGCAATCCAGTGGTGAGAGTGGTTTTCCTGCCTCAGTTTGGAAACTCAGGCAAGCTCCTTGTTGCCTGTGATAACTCACAGGTGATTTAAAAGTCCTACATTCACTTTTAGTGGTAAACATTGTATAAATTCAGTAATGAACATAACAATCCAGAATTAAAATTCTAGATAACAATAAAAATTCCCAAGGTGATTTCAGGTTAGATCTTTTGTGACCCAGTGGGCCTACTTCAGGTAAAAATCTGGGGTCCAGAGTTGGGACCAACCCTCCTGCTCTCTACTCCTGTCTGGTGTTTCTGGTCCTCCCCAGGTTGCTAGCCACTTTGGGGCTTCTCTGAAGCTGGGGTGCAGGAATCAAGGAGGAGAAAAGAGACAGGAGACTTCTTACTTGACTGGTACTGCCACACAGAGAGCTTCTTGCTTTCTGTGCCTAGCTGCTGTCTAAAGCTGGTTGTTGGTCTCCTTGGGAATTTTTCTGGGTTCTCTGGAAACTCGCCTGTGGAGTCTGTCTAATCGCTGCTTGCTTGACTTGGGTACTGTCCTTCCATTCTTCCCTAATCACCTCCAGCCTATTTCTTCTGAGGCCTCTCACTCTCTGGCAGAAAAGTCTGGAGCAAATTCTTTTTTAACACAGCCCAGGCATCTAGAAGCTGCAGGTTTTACTTCAGCCCCCTAGGCTAGGACCACAGCACCAGTCAACCTTTCTTCAGCTTTCTCAGGTGTGAGTTAGTCATTGGTCCACAGCACTGCCAAATACAGGGACCATGTCAAGCTCTGTGAGACATCTTGCAAAGCCCCTCTCACTAGACTTAAGGAGATCAATAATCTCAGAGATCATAACGTTGGGTGATTTGTCAATGTAGACATTGAAGGATGAGAACAGTATGGAGGGTGAGAGAGAGGCTGGCAATAGTATCAACATCTTCACTGGATGAGGGCCATGACCAATGGGCAGAGACACATGGGAGGCATTGTAGAAGGCAGACTAGACTGGCAGAATGAGCACCAAATGAACAGAACAGACATGAATATGTAGTAATGAAGGAGAAATGGTCTGGAAGTGGTCCAGAAAGGTAGGAGGAAAACATCTTCACCACCACCAGGTCATGAGGTACCTAAGAGAAAGGCTGAGAAGCATTCTCTTGAGAGAGCATTTGGGAATCAGTCACCTCAGGAGTTGGAGGGTACCTCCAATGAAGAGGTTGATGGCATAGGGGAGGTGGTTCCTGAAGAAGGAGAACAAAATTGGGGTTTCAGGGAAGCAGTGAGAGTTCAGATCAGGAAAGAAGCAGGATGGATTATGAGCCAGTAATGTAGCCAGAGGGGTTTTCTTCTTGATGATGATATTGTGAAGCCTGATGGGTTTCTATGAACCTTGGTGGCATCAGTAATTACCCTTGTGTCATCTTGTTCTTTTACTGGTTAGAAACAGAATGTCATCTCCTGTGGGTCCAAGGGCCTGGACTTTTAAGGATAATCTGTGACTCCTGGGCACCTCCACCCAGCTTCTACCCAGTGGGTTAACCGTTGATTCACTTTTGAGAGGGACGGACATGGGAACTCTCAGATTAAAATAATATAAAATTAAGCTTTAGAGTTAAAGTCTATCATGGTCCCTGGAAATGTTTCCCCGAAGTCCCAGCAGAGTACAAGCCTGGAGTTATTTTTCTTATTCTGGTGCTGGGCTATCTTGGGAAAGCTCCACTGTCTTAGGCTGTTATGTAGCCACTACAGCAAGAAGATCACTGGCCTTGCAGTCAGCTGAGCCCATTTGCCATGAAGAGTGACAGCTCAGGGTTGAAGAATCCAGGACTGAACAGATGAAATGCAGGTTCCTGTGTTAGGTGGGCTGTCTCTTGTGTCTCTCACCTATAGAAAGTTAGAATCCCTCTTCCTTTTGCTCTTGTGCAATTCTGCACATCTATACCTTAGCCCTCCTCCTATCCGTGCAACACATATGCTTTAAAAAAATCACGTGTTACACACAATAATTTTAGAAATGCTAGCAAAAAAAAAAAAAAAAAAATAGGCGTAAAGAAGAAAAACCCATAATGGCACCATCCAGAAACATCTAGTTTAAAATCTGATAATGTTTTCATACATAATGTGTAGACTGATTGCACGTTGAAAAATGAGGTCATAATATACATGCTGCCTTGTAATCTAATTTTTTTCCTCTGGAAAAAAATGTCATGAACATATTTTCCTGTTAAGAAATTTGCATCTGTACGAGTGGCATTCAGATTTTTTTTCAGGTAGCAAGATCCTCTCGCAGTATAATTTTATCTTGAACCCAGTATAGAAACGTGCAGAAGGTTGCAGCTGGGTGACAGCCAGCATCTCCTGACCCGCCCTGTAGCAGTCCAGCAAAATGAGCCCTCTGGAGGCCCGTATGAGAAGTGCAATCTGAAAAGCACTGATGACATGTTTTCCAATGGTCACGCCCAAGTCCAATTTTGATAAATAGCCTATTATTAAGTATTTAAGTTGTTTCCCTTTTTTATTATAAGTACTGTCTATGTATATTTCTTGCCCATATTTATTTATTTCCTTAGTTGAACTCGTACAAACAGATCTATAAGTTTTTGACTGATATGTTACATTTACCTCAAAAGCGTCTGTAACGTATGACTCTCACCAGAAGTGTACAGAAGTTCTCACTTCCTTCTTCTCTCCTAGCACTGAGAGATTCTTTCTTTTAATCTTGCTGTCTGGTTGGTAAAATTCTTATCCAAATATTTAATCTTGCAATTTGTTAATTAGCAGTCAAAATGAGCACATCTATATACATTTTATTTATTTGTGTTTCTTTGTTTCTGAATAGTTTATTCATATTCTCTGCTCTGTGGTATATTCTTATTTGTCTTCCAGAGTTCTTTATATAAAGGATATTAGTACTTTGCCTGTTATATACAAATATTTTTCATTTGTAATTTTGCTATTTGAATTTATGATGCTTATCATTGGTATAAACAAGTTAAAAATCTTTGATGTAGTAGAAACCATTTTTCCCTTGTTGTTTCTGTTTTTAGTGTGATTCCTCATCCTTCACCATGATTATGAAACTGTTACCCGATTTTTTTTGTTTTAATCCTTGTATGTTTAAAAGGTTTAGTTTTTCAAGTCAACTGAACTTTACTTTGTAACTACCTGCAACGTGGTGGTCTAACATCTTTTTAAATGGCTAGACAGCTATTTCAACACCACATACTAATTCATTCTTTTCTAACTGATTTGAAATTTTGTATGGTTTATATATGCCATTCTGACCCAGATCATATTGTTGCAATTATCAAAATTTTATATTATGTTTTAATATTTTCCTAATTATTCTCATAGTTATTTTTCCTGAAGAGCCTTAAATTTCTCTGGAGTTGCTGGCTAAGAAAAATGCCACTTTAGAAAAAGCGATGAAAAAATGCATAAAATATAGCCTCCCATTTTTCTCTCTTCCCCTCAGTTAAGATGCCATTACTTGCTCAGCCACATTTGAATCCCTTCTGGCTTTTGCATGTTTATGACTTTCCACAGAAAGTCCTGCTATTCTCCCTAACCCTGCCCCTCACAGCTGCCCTTAAATTCCAATGAGCATTCAAGTGACTTCAGTATAGGGTTTCCTAGAATCCTCCATCCCCCTGTCTCACCTGCTGCCCACACCCTATAAACGGTGATCCTTTCAGTCTCTCTAGACTGTGTAGCTCTTCTAAGAGCTGAATTATATAAATTATCACTTGGCTTCCACATTTAATCTGCTCCCTTGTATGCTGGGAATTCCCTGAACTTCTGGAATTTGGATGACTTCTCTCCTTGGCTCCCATTCCAGCTGCAGGTCTCCCTCTGTTTTACATTTCTTCAATGACTTTAGTTGAGACTGGGAGTGAAACGAAGCTGGCTAATGTAATTTTAAAAATGCTTTCACTTTTCCCACAAGCTATTGGTGATAACTATTTTCCAAGTGCCCCATGTTGAGCCTCTATTAACTTTGTAGTAAGAAAGTTAGTTGTTTTACATCGTCAAAAGAACACTATAATATTGTTTTTCCTGTAATTTGGGACACTATTCATAATATTACGCAGTGTCTCCCAGAATTGATCTTATTTCCCATGAGCTAAGAATGGATTCTTTTACCTAATAAATATGGTAAAGTATGTAACTGATCATGTCACCCTCTTGGCTATGGGTCCCAAGCCTCCACCTCTGACAAATGTCCTGGGACTCCCCTCATGCAATTTCTTATACATATCTTCCCTTCACTTTGGTTTCTTCACCTTAAAATACTCAGGTGCAGATGTCTTTTTGTCACCACATTCAATCCTTTCTGAAATCTACTGGGCATAAATAAAAGCATGGATAAATAAGTGCATCACATCTTTGCATACATATGTCATAAAATATCTCTTTCATTTCTCCTGTCTCATTCCATTCCCTGTCTCCTTCTCTACCATGGTAACTAGGGCTGGACAGTGCCCAGAAAAATCAGTGCGGGTCTCACACCTTCACAGAACAGATAAACCAAATAACTGAGAAAAAGCCTAAGAAATAGGTGTAAATTCTATTTCTAAATTAATTTCTAAACTAGGTATTACTAGGGTTATAGATTTAGCATATATAACTTGATGAATTTGGAGATATGTATATAGTCATGAAACCACCACTATAACCAATGCCACAGTATAACAATACTCATCACCTCCAAAAGCTTTATCCTTCTACTTTGTTTTGTCTTTTTTTTTTCCTTTTGTGGTATGAGCACTAAACATATGATCTGCCCTCTTAGCAAATTTTTAAGTATGCAATTCACTATTGTTACCTATATGACTTATGTTGTACTATACATCTTCAGTAATTACTTATTTTGCATGACTGAAATGAATTAATTTTAATTGCAGACAACAAATTGATACGTCCTTCATATAAAAATTGCCACCTTGCATATAAGTTCCTATGGCCACTACCGCTAGTCCAGTCCAACGTTCAGCCCCAGAAGTGAGGACCTATCTCAAGTTAGTGTGTGTCCTGGCAGAAAATTATTATTCTTAGAACAGTCTGTTGTGTGTTCTTTTCTTCTGTTCTTTTCTTTCTCTCTTTCTCTCTCTCTTTCTGTCTCTCTCTCCACAACATCTAACATTGTTTTGAGTTGCTGACTTCAAAGTTATTATACTGTATGGACTTTTGTGCATGTTGTTTTTATCACTCGACTTACATTGTGGATATATTCATGTTGGTGCATATTATTGCCCATGGCCCTACCACCTCCACACTGAAAGCCAGAATATACAGTATTTGAGGGAATTTGAGCTAGACCCATACTGTCTGGGTTAAAGTTCTGCCTCTGCACTTACTAGCTATGTGACCTTGAGTAAATTAAATCTCTGAACAGCAATTATCTTCTCTTTATTAATTATTTTTTTAGCAGTATTTATTGAGAGGACAGAAAAGTTCGCACAGTGGGAGGGGACCCGAAGGGGTTGCCTATTATCTTATCTTTAAAATGCAAAAAATAGGCCGGGTTCAGTGGTTCAGCCTGTAATCCCGCACTTTGGGAGGCCGAGGTGAGTGGATTGCCTGAGCCCGCAGGTTCGAGACCCATCTGGGCAACTTGGCGAGACCTCATCTCTACAATAAATCAAAAAATTAGCCGGGCGTGGTAGCGTGCGCCTGTAGTTCCAGCTATTTGGAAGGCTGAGCGGAAGGATTGCCGGAGCCTAGCAGGTTGAGGCTGCGGTGGCCAGGAGCGGCCACTGCACTCCAGTCTGGGCGACAGAGTGAGACTCCAATTAAAAAAAAAATGCAGAAAATAATACAAACAACCTCACAGCTGTTACAAAAAGTAAAGTATTAAAATATGCAAAGAACTTAGAATCATAAGTGGCAGGCAACCCCCTCAGGTCCCCTCTGGCTCTGGGAGCTTTTCTGTTCTCTCAATAATTTCTGCTGCTTGCTTAAGAAAAAAATCATAAGTGGCATCTAGTATGCAATCATTAAACATGAGCTACTAAAATTTCTTCCATAGGCTAGTTAGCCGTTCCTCCATTGAGAGACACCAGGTTTAGGATTGAATTCCTGCTATTCTAAGCAATGTTACAATATACAGCAAATAAGTATACATGCACACACGTTTCTCTAGAGCAGATACCAATAGGCCATGTTGAAGGGCTGCACATTTTATATTTTAAGGAGATGTTACTAACTTGCCCTTCACATGACTGTGCTGTCAACTCATACCTGTCAACATTAAATACAATTGCCATATCTCCCCATCTTCTTGTAGCTCTTTGATGACATTAATTATATTTATCCTAAAATTCTGCTGGCTCTATTAAATTTGCTTCCTTAGGTGCAAATTCTGTAGCATAATCTTTTAAATATGTTATGTATTTTCTATGGTTTGGCTTTTGTTATATATGTAATGATATTTGATTGCACCTCATCTTTGTAGTCAAGGTTTCTGTTAGGGTCTTTAGGGTCTTTATGTTTCAAAGGCATCTAAAGGAAGGGAGGTAAAGATCACTAAACATTGGCTTCTTACTTGTTTTCAGGGTGCATAGAGGATAGTGGTCTCTGCCTGTGGGTAGAGCAGGGGACAACTGGTCTTGTGAGTAGGTACCCATCGTCCCTCTAGGGCATTATTATCTCCCAGACCTGACTCTACCTCTTCAAGTCCTGCATTTTCACTAAGAATCCCTCCTTGGAAGTAGAGAACTCTGTGCCGGCTGCCTGTTTCCATGGGGGAGAACAATAGGAAGGGAGATTGTGAAGAAACCTCCTTGTCTGCTTCAGGAATCACTCTGTCAATTGCTCCTGGTCCTCCCCCACCCTGGGCATTTATGCAGTCTATTCAGAAAGTGCTCTTAAGACTTCTCCCACACCCCTGTGGCATCTCGCAGGGGTATTGTGGACTGTATAGCTTTAGCCTTTCCTCTGATTCTCCTTTTTTCAGGGACCTCTCATCATTTCTGGGTCAAGGAGGGTTTCCCTTGTTCCTAGTATAATTATCAATTAAAAACCTTTTTTCAATTATTTTCGTGTCTTGGGGGTAAAAAAGAACAAGATGTTCATTTCTGGAAAATGAGCAAGTTGACATGGGAATGTTCATTTCCTTGGACAGGTATGTGTGTCAACACTGCTCTAGAGGAAGATGGTGGATGCTTTGGTGTCAAGGTAAGTGGTCACAAAGTGGGTTTGGCAACCCACCTTCCTGATTGGCTCTGGCTGCCTGTGGAAACCATTGACGTTTCCCAGGGCACCTAAGCGTTCTTTCTATACCTTTTGGACAATTTGATCTAGGAACTGGAGAAGGAAATGGAGGAAGAGAATGAAGGGGGGAGGAGGAAAAGAAAAAAGGAAAAAATAAGTATAAAATATGAGTAAAAACAATGCTACCATCATTCAAGGACGACCCCTTACAAAAGAACACTTAGTCAAGCCAGCTCACCTCCTTGCAGGAACTTCATGGGATGGACGATGGCATGGTATCTGTCTATGCTGAGGGACACCAGTACATAGGTAGAAGCATAGAGCAGCACAACCTAGAGACCAAAATGGGAAGAGGCATGTGACTTCAGAGAGGTGAGGGAGCCCTTGTAATAAAAAGAACAGAGTCTTATGCTACTTAGAAACCTGGGAGCTGAACCAAAGTAGGGGTGAGGGTTGGGTTAGGGAGGGGAACAACTGATTCTTCATGCCAGGAAGCAGATTTAGGTTCTTGGTACTGGGATTTGATTGCTAGTCCTGATAGGTGAGGATGCTTCCAGCTCTTTCTTGTTCACTCATTCCCTTGGCTTCTTGGAACCTTTTTTATTTCAGGATCAGTCCTTCTTGACATTTGCATGGTACATTTGTTTGTAATTGACTTTTAAAGCTAAACTAATTTTCTCTACCACAGTTGACATTCCAGAATAATTAGACACAAAAGTTTATTTGCCTTTTATCAGCGTGAGTTTTTAGGGATGATAAAAGGGCTCCATTACCAAGGAACCAGCGTGCTGTTTTGAATCACTTTATCATCATCAGCACTGACACCATCAGAGAGCTCCCCTTCTTCATACACTTCACTGAGGTCAGGCCCTGGGTCTCCTTTTCCGCCTTCCTACTCTCTTTTATTAACTGTATTCACACTCTTTAATTATCTTGTGTACAGTATTATTTGCATACTTAAAAGAAAAAGAAATTAGGAGCACATTTAGAATGTAATTAAATAAAATATCTCAGAAAAAAATGATCAAGGTGGACTTGAAGTCTCATTTCTGACAAGAGTTCCACTATGTCGCTGTGGGTCCAGAGGGCATAGGAGAGTAACTTGAAGACTGAAGTTTAAGGGTGAGTATTTGACTTTCTTCTTGGTAATCACCTTTGTTCTAAATTTGTATCTTTTTGATCTTGCCCTGGCTCAGACAAATAACAGCCAGCAACATTGTCATTCTTTATTATTTTTTATCTCTATAACATTACTACAAATATATCTTAGCCCTAATGTTGTAGAAGATGCCACAGGGAAAGAGTTCTGAGGAATGATCAGAGATTAAAGTCTACACTGAGGGATGTAAGAAGAAATTCTCATCTTGCAAAAAACGTGATAAATTGATAAATGTAGAAAGAGAAAATGAATGGCTAAGTTTAAGAAGAAAATCAGACAACTGTTTCCTTAGATAAAACTGGGATTTCTTAGTGTTATCCATGAATTTAGAGTTATTTTACTCATTTATTTTTAATTATTTTATTTTATCTATTTGTTTTTTATTTTTTATTTTTTTTGAGTTGGAGTCTCACTCTGTCACCCAGACTGGAGTGCAGTGGCCACTCCTGGCCACCGCAGCCTCGACCTGCTGGGGCTCCGGCGATCCTTCCACCTCAGCCTTCCAAGTAGCTGGAACTACAGGCACGCGCTACCAAACCCGGCTAATTTTTTGATTTATTGTAGAGATGAGGTCTCACCAAGTTGCCCAGGCGGGTCTCAAACCCGCGGGCTCAGGCAATCCACTCACCTCAGCCTCCCAAGGCACGGGATTACAGGCT